>CM055824.1:3605373-3703673 GCA_029582265.1 Zoroaster sp. YZ-2022
TTAAAAGTTTTTAACGGGGCATTATTGATACTTTTCATTAATAAGAACTTCAGTATACATGTACATGGTAGACATTTAGGAACTAAACCTGCTTCGATGGCATGAAATGAGTGAATATTTTCTGGGGAAATTGTAGCTGATACAGAGTGTAGGAGGTGGTTTCTTCATAACTTCTTCGGATGTGGATTTGATAGTCTTCACCACCTCAGCCATCAACTCATCAATGTAAACTGTTATTAAAAAATACAAAACAAAACAATTTTTATATTTGTATATGTATTATAATCTAGTACAGCAGACAATGGATAATAGAAATGATTCAAGTCAAACAAGGAAAAATACAGTACATGTATATGGTTGTGTGTGTTGGGGGGCTAGTTATCTAAACAATGACACATAATGGATGTTAAGGTCCTTTAATGTTTATTATTCAAATTATATGAATGTGTTTTACTAATACTGATAATTTAGAATAAAAATCTTACAATATCTGCAAGGTTCTTTCACTGGCTTTCAGTAGCGTCTCCTTTCTTATACTTTGGCTTGCTGAGCTTGTATTTCAGCTGTCCCAACTTGGTTGTTGCATCCGTCTATTGCTGTTATCGTTGAAATGCAAAGCTGTAATGCGTAACCTTTAAAAATATAAAGATAATAATATTTCAATTATCATCAACAAGTAAAATAATACATGAATTAATGCACATTTCTGTACGTTAAACAAATTAGGTTGTTGGCTGTTTGATTCACTTAAATACTTGTACATGTATATGAACTTCATTTTTTGAAAAACATAAAAATAAGATTGTCTTTTTTATACAAACAAGTATATTTCTTACCGACAGTACATCCATGGTATATGTATGTATTCATCTTGGGGCAAACGATTTTATTACGCTGTAAGCTCTCCACTGATGATGTCTGCTTGGTAGTTGACATCATCTTGATGTCATCCACAAGGGTTGTTTTGGACAAAATACAGTGTACCTGTGCATAAATAGTAAAACATTTTATACAAAAACAGTGAAATACTTCGAAGCACTATTGCACTATATTTAGTATTACTGAAATGTTAAATTTGGTAATGGATTATTTAAAAAAATCAAAAGATTTACTAGGCTTCATCCATCCCGGATGTTCCGTGATCAGTCCAGATCCAGAATGAACTCGTCCTTTTTCTGCACCACCGTAGACTTCTAGTCTTTGCAGCAAATGGACTCTATTAACTTACAACACCCACAGGAGCACCCATTTGTTTTGAATTAAATTTAAAAGAAGTGTTAAATTTACTATAAACAAATCAATGGAAATAGCACAGACTTACATCGAAAAATAAGCACGGCAGTTCAACAATATTTAGAGACTTCGGTCCGAACATGGAGGTCGTACTTCCCTATTGAGTAGTGTATAGAAATGGCCTTAACCAGTTACGATATTAAATTTGTAATCCACGTTTTCGTCTCGATATTTGAGATCTCATTATATCTGAAGTTTGTTTGATATGTACAAACAGTACATGTTTATTTATAATTGAAATTATTTCCAAAAAACGTACCAGGCCGAATTTTGCAGTCTGTTCTCTCAGTCTTCTTCGTCATTCGTCTAGGCAGCGATCTCGTCCTGCCTGGTCGGAATCGGAACTTCAAGCTCAGACTCGAACATATGGGGCTGAATAACAGCCTGTTCTCCACCGTGATCTATATATGTCGTCATGATCAACGTTTGAAGGTGGTTCGGAAAAAATTTCACTATCGGATGAATCTAATAAATCCATTTGATCAAACGTGATACTAACTGCAACAATGTTACATGTTGCTTCGCGTTGCCAGGCCAGGACCATAGGCGTTCTGCTTTCCTTACCCCGTTTACGTCACGCATGACGTCATATTCTGAGCCAGCGGAATTTTTGTGGGCGTTCGAAGGGTAATATTTTAAATGAAAAAAATAATTAAAAAATAGACACGGTAATAACTCGTTTTTTCTTTTTGATTTATGTTTATTAATTATCACCTATAAAATAACGCCATCATAACTTGGTATGTCAGGGATCCTTTAAACTCTTCATTCATTTCCGGTTCTCTTCTCGTTCTTTCTCCCGTGCTATCATCACTCTTATCCTGAAGAATGGAGACGCTTTCCAATATCGTTACACTGGCGTCCGGGTCTCCTTCTTAACTCCGATTACAAAATCTACGCCAGTTACTCGCTGGCAGGTTGAAGCAGTGTGTTCATTTAAGTACCATTAAACAGCAAGATCTAACTGCTCGTGTTCCGAAAAGATCTTATTTTGACAATATTTCACTTATTCGTGAGATTATTTCTTTTTCATACTTAATAACATTACCCTAGCCGTAGTCGTCTCAGACCCAAGAAAAAGCTTTTGGACAACGTTGACCACGACTACCTTTTTCGGAAACAATGAGGGCCATGGGATTTGGGGAACGCTTTCTCTGCGCCACATTCATCTCTCAGCAGCGGTTCTGAGAGCCTCATTAAAGTTTGTGGTCTCGACTGCCCCCTCTCTTTCGAGAAGGGAATTCGTCAGGGATGCCCGCTCTCAGGACTAATTTACTCTATTGCAATTGAACCTTTCCTCAATAATTTACGAATTAAATTAAATAAAATGGTACTTTGCTCCCTCGACACGGATACTTTTTGTTGCGTGTCGGCGTACGCGGACGATATATAAGAAGTTTTTGTCGCCTCCGATGTGGGTTTCATAACGATCGAGAAGGCGTACAGCCTTTTCGGTCGCGCCTCTGCTGCTCGCTTAAACTATCGCAAGTCCTAAAGGCGGGTAGGATCGTGGGTCGGACGAAATGACAGGCCCTCGAGTTCCATTGGAACAGCGAGGGCTACTTCTTCTTTGGAGTTCACTTAGAAATACATACAACTATGAAACAAAAATTGGATTAAAATGTAAAGAAAACTCTCTAAAACTTTAACCTTCTTGGAATATCGCGGAACCCGCTGCTATATAGGATTCTGCCGGCCAATCGTCATCGTAAAGGGCTCGGTGGTCGAGAGGTTAAGACGTCTGCTCTAGTAAGTGAGGTTGTGGTCTTTGAATCCCCGAGTCGCCCGTCGTAGTTTTTTCTACACAGACACTCGGAAAGCACTGAGCATGCGAGTACTACACACGTCGGTGTAGTGTAACTTTAATCAATTGTTTATCTCCCGACGCGTTGAATTTCACTAATCTATTGACCCTCAGGAGGATAGACAAAAGCCTGTTCTCCGAACAGCTGGCCGAGTCATCTCAGGGGTCACAGGCACATAAATTATGGAGGACTTAACTGTATTTCGGACCCAGTTTTCGACACCAAAATGGGCAAAAAATTATCATGGGACACTGGGGGCCATAGAACTGGGAAGATCGTGAAATTTCGATCTGAAGACTGTATAAACAACATCCGCGCCAACAGCGCTTCGATTTCTACATAACCGGGATAGTACCAAAGCCACCCATAGACAATCATTACGGGTTCCCAACATGAGATTATCGCTTTCCTGCTTGTCAGATCAGTGATATGATTAAAAGCTTCAATAACAAATCAAATTAAAAACACAGTGAAGGGCTTCTGGTATTGCAAACACATCATTTTTAGGGAGGGATCTTTTACGAGGCTTATCAAATCTGTATGTAATAACTAGGCAAAAACAACCATTTATTCGAAAACATTACAACATGGTGGGACTTGGGAAGTTCAACTAAAGAAAGCGATAATCTCTTATTCTGGTTGATGTATCTAGACGACGTACCCTGAACGCAAAGAATTCCTGAAAGAGCTCAATCTCTTATAAAGAAAGTGGATAACTAGAACTTGTAGCTTTGCATGGTGAGGAGGATAAGTAAGAGTAATTGCGGTGACACCATGTGAAATGCTCAATTGAGTAGTAAATGTCTGAAAAGAACTGAGGTACAACTCGACGTTTCGATCAGTATGCTCTGACTGTCCCTCAGGAGTAGCGACGGACTCTCAAAATGGCTCCGATATGTTGATGACACCTTTGTGGTTTGGCCACACGGCAGAGACACACTCCAGGATTTCCTTTACACCATCTCAACCAGCAACATCCGAGCATCAAGTTCACTATGGAAACAGAAGATGGTAAGATCTCGTTCCTCGATGTCGGCATTTCCAGAAACCATGACGGCACCCCACACCACACAACGTTTACAGAAAGCCCACCCACAGATCGTACCTGAACCAGCGCTCCTTCCATCAAATTACATCAAGTCATCAGTCAACCTTACCCTCATTCAACGCACCTACAACATCTGTGACAAGGACAGCCTTCCCAAGGAACTACAGCACATCCGAACCACCCTCAAGCGCAACGGTTTGTAACCCAGCAAGATCAGCACAGCGAAGCTGGTTCCAAACCCTGAATTACAAGGTAAGTAATCTAACCCTTTCTACTTGTCTCCCCTTTCTAGGTTCGGACGTCACACAAACTCTAACGCATCCTCCGACAAGTGGTAGCATCCAAGAAAAACACTCAGCCTCAGCAACCTCAAGGACTTCTACACACCCACAAGGATAAACCGGATCCCAGCAACAGAGCGGGAGTCTACAGGATCCCCGTGAGTGCGGCAAGGTGTACATCGAAGAAACAGGCCGGAATCTCTATTAGACTGGAAGAACGCCGAGCGCACGGCCGCAGAGGAGATTTCGAAAAGTCAGCCATCGCCAGTACTCGCACATCAAGGACCACCCAGATAGACTGGCAGGAAGCCCAATTCCTGTCACCCATCGACGCATGAACCCCAGACGCATCAGAGAGGCCATCGGATCGTCAAACACGACACTGGGTGCTACAGGACATCGGTTTTAAGATCATGACATTTATGATCACTACTACGGACTGAAGGATCTTCTATATCCAAAGTTCCATAACCACCCCAGACTGAGGGATCTCCTTATCCTAAGTCAACCACCTCCACCCCCTGTGCTTGTTAACAACTGATTCAGTTCAGTGAGCACAATTCTCTTCCCCAACCCCTAGGATCCTAGTCACAACAGAAGTTCCTGCCTGCGCGCCTCAACGAACTAATCCTCCAGCATCTACCCATGGGATGATCCTCCAGCAGTCTACTTAAGCAGCAGCATTTTTTCCAGAGTCCGGTATTCTCCCAAGGACGATCAGAGTATACTGATTGAAACGTCGAATTGTGGCCTCCAGTTCTTTTTCAGAACTAATTACTACTCAATTTGGGAGCATTTCACATGGTGTCACCGCACCATTTCTCTTACTTTAAAGTGGATATCGGAGACACTCACATGCGTTCCCCAACCTATCGTCCAACCTTCCGCAAATAGACCAAAAACAAGTTTGCAAAATGCCTCGGAAATCACAATGCCCCTCAGATTAGAGGTGAGCACAATTTGCATTATCCAAATACAAAACGCCCCGCGGATAGTAAACGTATGCAAAGTCTCCATGCCGGGGTGGTGGTGTAACAACAGATGCAAGAAGAAAATGACTCAAGGCGCCGTTTCTTTTACAAAGATCTTTACACTGCTGTTCAGACTCTATGGACAGGTTATTGTCCCTCGAGGAACAATTACCGAGGGACCGGCGACCCTTTCCGAAGTCAAAAAGCCATTGTTCGATATGGAGGCGGGCAAAACGCCTGGTTTAGACGGTTTACCCACCGAATTTTACGGGTAATATCTTCAGCGAGATGGGGAAAGACATTTGCGAGATCCTAAATGAAATTTTTAAATTGGGTAACCTAACTGATACACAGCGGACAGGTTTTAAATTACACTGGCTTACAAGGGGAAATGCAGTTGGGAGGACCTCGCAAATTGGCGTCCCATTTCGCTGATGAACGTGGATTATAAGATCTTGACTAAAGTCCTTGCCAACCGAGTCAGGTTGGTCTTGTGTGACCAGCCAGACTAACTACGCTGCCAGGCCCCCTGTATAATACAATCACCGTTTACCTTGTTTATTTTCTTTGCATATAAAAAGTAGGCGAAGAGTTGAACAGCGCCGCCAGCGTTGATCACTTTGCGCCCGCTAGCGTTCTTTAACTGTATAATTTGCATAAGGCGGACGATTTAACTGCAACTCCTCTTAACGGCTGGTGGTGGCACATGGGCGTGAACACATCTGAGATTCCTAGATATTTTTCCTGGAGAGTAAGCAGTGGCAGGGTAGAGCGCATTTGACTTCTTGCAATCCTTGAAGTTACACAATTTTACTCCTCTGAGAGTTTTTTGGCTTGTTTAATTATTGATATTGCCGGGCTGCGTTTATTAGGCCCCTATCTTCAGTCGGTAACCCGTCAGTCCTCGTGGAGGCATAGGTAGAGAAACTACAACTGCGCCGGTAAGTGTCTTTAACCTTAAAATGATTGTGGGATATTATTTTAAGAATGATGGTGCTGAAGTGAAATTGGCTTTAGGTTAGATTAACTGTTTTATTAAAGATACAGAATTTGTGTATAATATTTTGAATGGATAACTGAATTTCGATGGATTTAATATTTGTTTCACTTTTATTTACAGAAAGCCATAATATTATTAGTATGACTGTCGTTTTTGTAAAGTATAAATACTGTAAATTTCATCCACACCACGCCGAATAAATAACTTGTAAAGAAACATAACTCTCTGGACTGTTTCGTTGTCACCATCCCGCATAACCTTACCAACTCGGTTACACAAAAATGGCGTAGATCGGCAGGATCTGTGACAAATAATTTTGAGAAATAATTTACAAACGACATTTATTATTATCTCATCGGCAAGTGCCAAAGTCTCATGGAATAACGGCCCGGTTGACTGGATCACATCGTTCAACACTAGCCCTCCCCGTACCGGAGGATATAGCATTATTGGCTTCCAACCCAGACTTCATTCTTAACTACTACGACGGTGGTCTACCGTAGTCAGTGAGACATTCATCGATATTATTCACCAGGGTAGTGCAGCATACTCTAGTATGAGAACGAGACCTTCCAAACCCCCAACTTGGTTAACCTCCAACTTTGTTCCCCACCCTCCCACCCGTCGAGCTTGTGGCGTTTGGAATCTGAACTGTTTCTGGGGCCCGGGAACCGAAACTGAGCATTGACAACCGTGTCCGATGATAGGTTTTGAATTACCTTCATAGACTCTACATGACTTTTTAATTCTGGTTAAAGGTTAAAGGTCAATAATAATTTATATTTGCATTAAAGCGAAGCCGCTGTTTAAACACCTTCAGACAAAATATTTAGCTCGTCCTTCTGCTTTTGCTGTATATAGGTAATTGACTAGCGCTGTATCAACACAACATAAACATTATTGATGTGAGCTTTGCTGAAACTGTGGGAAATCAATAAATGAGGTCATCCTTCGAAGGTATCTATTTTAGTTAGCAGATTAAGTTCAGGCAGATTTTGATGTATAAAAGTAAGGTATATCAATTGTAATTTGTAACGTAATTTACATTAATCTGAGAAAGATTTGAGAAAACAACGAAAATGTGTTTAAGCCTTACATATTGCAGAAAGGCATAGTTTTGTAAATTTAACATAGCAAATTTTTCTGAGATAAATATCTGGAGAATTGACTTTACAAAAGGATACTTTTTAATATACTGTGGTACTGCGTCAGTGCCTGGTACAAACGCTGTTTTGTCTGATTACCATTAAAGGAAAGGTATAATATTGATAATTACAAGCAGATTACCAAATTGACGAATTATTATCTAAGTTTACTTGGTGTAAGGTTGGTTCAATTATCGGACATATTGAGAAATAATTGTCTAAAGTATCTTACAAAAATTTTGTTGTTGAATTAACAAAGTTTACTGCCCAGTAATTTTATTTTGGAAAATATCCACACATAAACAAATTAAGAATTTTTTACTTAATATTTAAAGGAATTTGCGCATTGCTTAATATTACAACTGAATTTTGTCACACCGATTGGTTCATTGAAATTATGAAACAAATAAGATTTATCGGAAGCATTTAGCTTTAGATATCTTTCTTTAAATATCTGAGAATTGACTTTACAAAAGGATACTTTTTAATATACTGTGGTACTGCGTCAGTGCCTAAAGTACAAACGCTGTTTTGTCTGATTACCATTAAAGGAAAGGTATAATATTGATAATTACAGCAGATTACCAAATTGACGAATTATTATCTAAGTTTACTTGAAAGGTTGGTTCAATTATCGGACATATTGAAAATAATTGTTCAAAGTATCTTACAAAAATTTTTGTTGTTGAATTAACAAAGTTTACTGCCCAGTAATTTTATTTTGGAAAAATATCCACATAAACAAATTAAGAATTTTTACTTAATATTTAAAGGAATTTGCGTAATTGCTTAATATTACAACTGAATTTTGTCACACCGATTGGTTCATTGAAAATTATAGAAACAAATAAGATTTATCGGAAGCATTTAGCTTTTAGATATCTTTCTTTAAAGGTAGTGTTTTACAGTGCTAAAATTTGTATAAGAACTTTTCATACAAAATTCAGGGTTTATAACATTGTCGTAGATTGATTTTCCCACCATATTCTGCAGGTGAAAGCACGGACGGAACGGTTGTGTCTTCTGCACCTTATGCCTCATCTCCGCCCTACAATCGTCCCTGCAACGGCGATCCACTTGCTGCTCTCCCACATCATTAACCGCTGCGCCACAGATGATATGCATCTCTTGCCAATGCCGTGTCGGTTAAGGTAATACCTGCTAACGCTTGCTCGTATTGCTTGTAATTTTGATTACGTCTGTACATGTACTGATTCTCTCTCCCATAATCAGCAGAAGTCATTTTAATGTACATGCCATAATGGCTACTGATGGGAAGCACCTTGGTCCCCAGTCAAAAAATGTCTGAAGGGAAATGATGACACAGATAAAGAAATTACAAGATCAACTTAAAGGCAACCACTATAGAGTCTAAACCAACAAATCCAGCATTCTTACTATGCCTAGTCAGAAAAAGCTAGCATCATACTCTGGTTTACCGAGGCTTTAATGAAACTAGAAGATTGGATTTGTGACGTTAAGGCAACAATTAGGGTCTCGCCCATTGTCTGAGGAAGATAAAGTTGATTTTGTCTTCCAACATTTGACTGGACCCGCTAGGGAAGAAGTTAAATTTAGACCTAGAAAAGTGTTGAAGATGTTTTCGGTATTCTTAGAGAAGTCTTTGGTGATCAGGGATCATCAGTTCACTTTCAACGATCTTTCTTCGAAAAGAAAACAAAGAGGGAGAGAATATCCGGGATTTCTCTCACGCACTTTTAGATCTTTTGAGAGGGCTAGCAGAAAATCGCCCCACCTTACTACCCACAAAGAACAGGTTTTATGTGACCAATTTGCAGATGGTGTCTCGGACAGTCTTTGAGAAAAAATTTTAAGGAAGAGAGGAAAGATACCCTACACAATTGAATTCTTTACCTTAAGGTCCGAAGCCATAGATTGGGCTGATGAGTTGACTGAAACACCTTTCACTAAGCCAAAAGCCAACATCCAATCAGCTCCAACTGAATTATTTACACTAAGATCTGAAGCCATTAATTGGACTGATGACCTTAATACACCACAACAGAAAGCTACTATCCAAACAGCCAGAACAAGCCTCATCTCCGAAACTAAGCATTGACTGACATCGTTTATAAACAACAACAAATAGAACAGCAGAAACAAATTGAACAAGTGACCAACTTAGTACATGAGCACATAACAAAACAAGATCTTAACAAAAATACAGAAACTTACACAAACCGCAGAGACAAAAGTAGAAGTAGGATGAAGGTGATTTCTGCAAGGCATCAGGCCATACTCAGGATAGGTGCTTTTAAGCTCCAAATTAAAGAGGCACAGGAAACCATCGAGAAACTCCGTAAAGAAGTACGTGAGAAGTCCTCATCGGGAAACTAGACCCTCCCACTGTTTTGAGTCCATCGGTAGGGAGGCATAGAGTGGGCTCGACTTATCCGATGAAACATCACTTTGTTGGTACTTGTCCTACAGTAGTGGCTAAAATTGGTGGAAATGATGTTATATGTCTTGTTGACACAGGTTCTATGGTATCGACTCTCACCGAGGAAGGTTTCCATTCTTTATTTAAGCCTAGTTGACACACAGATATATAGTGATAATCTCTCGTTGAAAATTACCTCCGCTGGTGGTCTTGAAATACCATATGTTGGTTATATTGAGGTTGATATTGAATGTGAAGGAATATTAATCCCACAGGTTGGAATCTTGATAGTTAAAGATTCAGTAGACAAAGAGCACAGGGAGCAGAAGAGACAAGTCCCAGGGTTACTTGGTATGAATGTATTACGATCCCTCGTCGAAGCGATGAACGAGAGCAACGGGGATCATTCTCCTTCACTTTTATTTGTAAATTCCATTCTGACTGTTCATGACTTAGCAGAGAAGGCCGAGCAGGAAACCATCAGGTTTGCGAAGGTTGCTTGCGGAGAAAACATCTTTATCCCCCCAGAGTCAGCAATAACGGTTATGGCCGAAACTAGTGGTTTATCTTCATCCAAGGTTGCAATAATAGAACCTTTGAGGGCTTCTGATCATCTTCCTGTTGGCATTCTGACAGCATCTACGCTTGTGAAACTTGGTGGCATTTTTCCAGTTAGAATTGACAACATATCTACATCGGGTTTCACTTTGCGACCCAAAACACGTATAGGGATTGTCCGAGCGGTAGATAGTGTAATTAATGAAAGTCCTCAGGTGCAATTTCAGGTTTCAGTTGATCATATTCTTATTTCTCGGCTAGATAACAATGTAACCAAAGCCACACCACAGACTCCAGTACCAGTAGATCTAGAAGGATTTTCAGGTTCCCCAGATGAATTGATAGAAGTTAACAAGTTGTTGACCAAACACAGGGAGATATTTGCGAACCATGATTTTGATTTAGGAGATACTAGCACAGTGGAGCATCGAATTACAACGATTGATTCGGAACCTGTCGCCCAGACTTTCCGTAGAATCCCCCCGAATCAATACGAGCAGGTCAAACAACATATTAAGAACTTGCTCCATCACGGCATAGTAACAGAGAGTCATAGTCCATTTGCCGCCCCGATTGTGTTAGCGAAAAAAAAAGACGGTTCTCTTAGAATGTGCGTTGATTACAGACGGTTGAATTCTAAGACAAAAAAAGATGCATTTCCCTTACCTAGGATTTCAGAATTCCTTGACGCTCCAGTAGGCGCCAAATTCTTTTCATGTTTAGACTTGGCCAGTGGATACCATCAAGTTAGAGTACGCTCAGAAGATCGTGAAAAGACAGCCTTCATCACACCTATGGGGTTATACGAATATGTTAGAATGCCATTTGGACTCTGTGGAGCCCCAGCTACCTTTCAGCGTTTGATGCAACGGTGTGTTGGAGACTTAGTATAGATCAGCTGTTATTTGTGTACCTTGACGATATCTGTATCTATTCTAAAACTTTTGCAGAGCACTTAAACACCTTGACATTGTTTTCACTCGTCTGAAGCAGCATGGGTTAAAACTCAAGCCAGCTAAATGCCATCTGTTCCGGAAAGAGGTCAATTACTTGGGTCATGTGGTGTCCGAGAAAGGAATCTCAACCGAGGACGAGAAGACAAAGTGTGTGCGTGATTGGCCCGTACCAAAGACTGTTAAGAAACTCCGGTCGTTCTTGGGTTTCGCCAGTTACTATAGACGTTTTGTTCCGAGGTTTGCCCAACTTGCTCGTCCATTGCACGCCTTAGTAGGTAATTGTCAAGGTCATGACCCTAAGTTTTTTCGAAGTAGGTGGTCATCCGCGTGTCAGGAAGCATTTGACTCATTGAAGGCTCAGTTTACATCGACTCCCATCTTAGCATTTGCCGATTTCTCGAAACCTTTCATCGTTGATGTCGATGCCAGTCTTTCTGGACTTGGGGCAGTCTTGTCTCAGATTCAAGAGGGAAAAGAGAGGGTTGTAGCGTATGCCAGCCGTACTCTTAGGGACTGCGAGAAAAGGATGGAAAAGTATAGTTCCCGTAAGTTAGAATTGCTTGGTCTCAAATGGGCTGTAACTGACAAATTCAAAGATTACTTGTATGGTTCCCAATTTACCGTTCGCACGGATAACAATCCATTGACACACTTGAAGACTGCTAAGTTGAGCGCTGTAGAACAGAGATGGGTCGGTGAATTAGCATCGTTTGACTTTCAAATTGTCTATCGTCCTGGACGGCTCAACAAGAACGCTGATGCACTGTCTCGTCAATGTGAGGAAGATGAGGAGGAAGATAAAACGTGCTTTGTGTCCCAAGTCTCCGTCACTAGTAATATGTCAACAGCAATTACATCCCAGTTCCTTCCTTTAGATTTGCAATGCACTGTCAATAAAGTAGCCAGCGAACTTGGTCCAAGCATGGAGGAAGAAAACAGGAGTCACAACGAAGGCATATCAAAGGTTCAATGTCTTTGCCGCGCGTCGTAAAATGTCTAAGCCAGCGCTAATCGTTTAATCCGATTATCGAGGAGAACTACAGCCAGGCTTTCTTTGCACATGCGCATTGCGCGCATTGCTGACGCGTTGTCCTATTGCACTACACGGAAGGCTGGCTCCCAATCCAAGTCGACCTACGAATCCAACACTGCAATATCTTCATTGTACAGCATCGTACAAATATGAGGATTGAAATGATAAAAAGCTAAACAACACGTCTTTGAATTTGACAATTTGTTGACTTCCGGAGATAACCAGAAATATCCTTAAAACAAGTTGCTAAAAGACACTTTATTGTAACATCTGAATGTTATATTTACCGTAAGTCAGCTTCGGATTCGCCAAATTCGACGATCAAAACACCAAAATACTTGGTGGAAAAATCGCTATTGAAGACAATGAACTGCGCAATATAAAAAGCCCGCGAAAAGTAGTGCGCATACGTTTTGTGTTTATTCGTTTGCTACAGATTTCTACCCTCCAATTATGTATGCTGGTCGCGAGCAGGCCGAGCGGCAAAAGACATGTATACACAAGGGATTATCGCGGTCGTTAAATTTGTAAGCGCAGCAGGTGGCCGTAATGTATTTTACAATGGGCCACTCCGAAGTGGTAATTGGTTATGACATAAGAGGCTGGGCGATGTGACTCCTTCTGTTTTCTTCCTCCATGGTCCAAGTAGGGCACAATTGTGGCTTTGTAACTATATTTCCACATTTCCTTCGTATACCACAGAACAGCTAATTGAGTTGCAGCAATCTGATCCCAACATCGAGGCATTTCTGAGATACTATACAGCAAAACGATTACCAAATAAACGAGAGCGACGAGGTGTACCCATTCTGTGCAGGCAATGCTAAGGCAGACTAAACAATTTTCTATGATCGATGGAATTTTGTATAGAGATGTCAAGGATCCCAAGACTGGGAACTTACACCAATTAGTTTTACCTTTGTCTATGAAGTCCAAAGTCCTCACCAGTCTACACGATCAATTTGGTCACCAGGGCACTGAAAGAACTATTTCTTTGATTCGTTCACGCTTCTACTGGCCGAATATGTATGCAGATGTGAAGAAGTGGATTGCAAACTGTGAACGGTGTACCATCGCTAAACTTCCTAGGCCATCTGTCAGAAATCCTCTTGGTCATTTAGTGGCTAGCAGACCATTAGAAGTCCTTGCTATTGATTTTACACTCCTTGAACCATCCTCCGACAGAACCGAAAATGTTCTGGTGGTAACAGATATATTTTCCAAATTCACGATCGCTGTGCCAACCAAAGATCAGACAGCACAGACTACAGCGAAAGTCTTGGTCAAAGAGTGGTTTTTGAAATACGGTGCCCTTGCGTATGGGGACATTCAGATCAGGAAGACAATTTGAGTCGGACCTTATATACCACCTCTGTAACTTGTATAATATATGTAAATCACGCACTACAGCATACCATCCACAGGGAAACGCACAGTGCGAGAGATTCAATCGCACTATGCATGACCTTCTTCGAACACTATCAGAAAAACGAAAGCGTTCTTGGTCAATCTTTCTCCCCGAGTTAATCTATGCATACAATTCAACACCTCATTCATCAACTGGATTTTCGCCATTTTATCTCATGTTTGGCAGAGATCCTTGTTTACCAGTTGATGTGTTGTTAAATCAAGTAGAAAACTTCGGCCCTAAATGATAATTGGGTATCCCTCCATCAAAGGCGACTTCAAGAAGCATATCGACTTGCTAGGGTAAAGAACCAGCATGAGCGAGATAGACATAAAGATATTTATGACCGTAAGGCTAATTATAATACCTTCAAAGTAGGCGATTATGTTTATTTGCGCAGTCATGTGAGAGGTAGAAATAAAATTCAAGACAGCTATAATCATGAGGTCTATAAAATCATAGATCAACCAGATCCGACCAATTTTGTCTACATTATAGAATCAACAGAGAGAAATGGTTGTAGAAAAACGGTTAATTCTGTTGAACTCAAACTAGTTCCTCCAGGGCTGCTACATATTATTAAACCAACAAATTTGTCTGAGGATCCACAAGACATCTCAACATTTTAATGTTGCCCCCTTTCCTGCGAAATCCTCGAGTTCAAGTTCAGACTCGGACTTTGATATAGCAGTATTAATTCCAACCATTGAGCCTGAGTCCGAAGCAGAAGGGTCCCAGAAGATCGCAACGGGCAACGAAAGGAAAACATCGAAACCCATTTCACTTGCCGAGGTCAGTGTTGTCTCAGCAACAAACATCCACAGCCAGAGGGTTTGACAAAAAAATTATCACTTTCATTCTTATTGCATTGTTGGTGGCTTTGATTTTCCCTGCATACACTCTGGTGACACTTGAAGTAGTATTTGGCATGTTACTTGTCCTTCTGATTTTTGATTCTTTCTACCCATTGGGTGACGTTACTTGGAGACATCTAGCAACAAAAATGAAATCATTTGGAATTAGTTGCGCACGATGGGCAGAGGAATGTATAGAAGATTTAATTTAATTATAATATTTGTATATACTTTTTTTATACCCTGTAGTTAAACATTTCATGAACTTTGGGTTGATTACGGCAGTTATATTATACGAATGTAAAGGGACTCTTTCCAGTATTGAACGCATTTAGGGACTTTTCATGTGGAGGTGACTCATTTTGGTGGCCCGTCTGAAATCATTTCTTTCTTGGTGCGACATGCACTAAGCGGACCTCACCAACTCTTTTACACCTGACTGAAATTCTTGTATGTGCTTCATTTCTAATATATCCCCAAACATCTGTTGGCATGGTTTTACACGGGTTTTATTTAGTAGGCCTACATTATTCAGATAAGATCATTTGAGGTTAACTCGTCAGCTTCTTTAGTGAAGTTAGGGTCCGAAGTCTGTAAATGTATGTTCTCCCTATGATTTTGATGGCAATTCATTCACAAGTTCATTCAATTTCATCCCCGGGTGATTGTGACCAGCCAGACTAACTACGCTGCCAGGCCCCTGTATAATACACGTAATGTTTACCTTGTTTATTTTCTTTGTATATAAAAGTAGGCGAAGTAAGTTGAACAGCGCCGCCAGCGTTGATCACTTTGCGCCCGCTAGCGTTCTTTAACTGTATAATTTGCATAAGGCAGACGATTTAACTGCACCTCTTAACGGCTATAGGCACATGGGCGTGAACATTCCGGAGATTCCTAGACATTTTTCCTGGAGAGTAAGCAAGTAGGGTAGAGCGCATTTGACTTCTTGCAATCCTTGAAGCCACACCTTACTCCTCTGGAGAGTTTTTTGGCTGTTTAATTATTGATATTGCCGGGCTGCGTTTATTAGGCCCCTATCTTCAGTCGGTAACCCGTCAGTCTCCGTGAGGCATAGGTAGAGAAACTACAACTGCGCCGGTAAGTGTCTTTAACCTTAAAATGATTGTAAGATATTATTTTAAGAATGATTGCTGAAGTGAAATTGGCTTTAGGTTAGATTAACTGTTTTATTAAAGATACAGAATTTGTGTATAATATTTTGAATGGATAACTGAATTTCGATGGATTTAATATTTGTTTCACTTTTATTTACAGAAAGCCATAATATTATTAGTGACTGTCGTTTTGTAAAGTATAAATACTGTAAATTTCATCCACACCACGCCGAATAAATAACTTGTAAAGAAACATAATCTCTGACTGTTTTCGTTGTCACCATCCCGCATAACCTTACCAACTCGGTTACACTTGCATAAAATCATTAATGCAGACCAGACTTGCTCGGTGGCAGGACGTTCCATATCGGCAATGCCCACTTGCTAAGGAATGTTCAGAATTACGTCGATCAGAAAAACCTCGGTGCGGCTTTTGTATCTCTCGATCAACAAAAAGCTTTCGACAGGGTCGATTGGTGGTATCTGAAGCAAGTACTGGAAAACTTTGGTTTAGGTCCAAATTTCAGAAAATGGGTCAAAATTTTATATCCAGACATCAACAGCGCAGTCATTTGTAATGGTAATGCCTTTTCGCTGACCTGGGGTGTACGGCAGGGGTGCCCATTGTCACCCCTTCTGTACATCCTAGCACTAGAACAACTCGGTTGTGCAATCAGGTCTGATCACAAAATTCACGGGGTCAAATTACCGGGGGGGGGGGGGTGGACCGAAGCCAAAGTTCGTATGTACGCTGACAATACCACCTTGATCCTGTCGGATGAACCGTCCATAAAACATAGTTTTGATTTGATCAAGAGGTACGAACACGCATCGGAGGCAAAATTAAATTAGCTGAAAACGAATGGCGTTTTCCTGGGCAAGTGGAAACACAAAAGCCCAGGACAGGTTGACATAATTTATCATGGGTTACCTCGGTCAAAATACTTGGAATCTTTTTCGGATACAATGAACCAAAAATCAAAACCTGGTCCAACGAACTTGTTCAACTAAGAGTCCACCAGAGACTGGGACGGCAGCGACTTGACCATGAAAGGGAAAGTCGCTGTCGTCAACAATTTCATTATATCCAGGCTCTGGTATACGGCCGAGATAACCCCGCCCCCAAAGGACATAATCCGGAAGATCAATCGTTTGATTTTCACTTTCCTTTGGGGGCAAGAAATAGAATATGTCAATCGGGTATCCATGTTTCTCCCACCCTCCCAAGGAGGACTGGGGGTCATGGATATAGAAAGCAAAGTGGCTACAATACAGGGTATTCACATCGGGGACATCGTCTCGAGAAAACCGGTAAAATGGAGAATTCTGGCCGAGTATTGGTGCGGGATAGCTCTTTGGGACATCGTCCCCTTCGAAAACGACATCCCGCACTGCGACGCTCGGCCAGAATTCTACGATTTGATTATCCAAACCTATAGAAAACACCGAGACGATGTCCCTGATTGGACAAACACAAAACAAAAAAACCTGTACCCGATCATACTGGAAGCTCGAAAGACCAAACCCAGAGTAGAAAGAAATCACCCCGGTAAAGACTGGGCCACAATTTGGAAACGAACGCTGTGTACAAAACTGACGAACAAACGGATCACCCTGAATTTCAAGATTGTACACAGTGTGCTCCCCACTGGTAACAGGCTACGTAAACAATCTAGAGATCCGGGGATCTGCCCACACTGCACTCAGATAGAAACAATAAAACATCTCTTCACTGAGTGCATTGTGGTAAAACCAGTGGGGGCGTGGCTCAGTAGTTACCTGGGTCTCAATCATTCACCAACAGTAGCTGATGAGGACACTTTGATTTTTTTGTTCAGGGCCCCTAGCGAAACATCTATGGTGCGGGCCCTGTCCAAATTTCGCATGTCGGTGTGGTTGGCTATAAACAGAGCAAAATACGATCACAAGCCAACCACACCAACTGCACTTTTAAACAACTTAAAGTCAATCATGTAGTATCCTCATCGGTCACTGGACCTGATTTCCCAAACCCACTTTGTTTTAATGGCTAACATATTCAAATTAGTTTAAAATAAGTTAAGGAGCAATTTTCCCCCCTTTTTTTCACTTTAGACAACACTTTGTTAAACCGAATCACTCCTTTTAATTGTAAATTCATTTTTCTGTAACATGTGTATATTTTATTTGAAAGAATAAAATAATTCTGAAATCGGTATTTTTGAGTGGCGGTGGATGTTAAACAATGTCCTGTCAGCTCCTTTGTGATATGACAGTCGGCTTACCACAGAAGTAGTTCGATTTTGTATCTCACTTCCGAAACCTGAAAACAATTCCATAAGTTTTTTCATGGAATTTCTGACCCGACTGACAATCGAGGATTTTTTGTCATCGCAATATATTTTTTCATCGCGATTTATCAATATCATAATCAAATAAAAAAAGATGTCATCGCCCAAGCCTAGTCTACTATTTCACACAACTCCTCAAAACAAGAAAAAACATTCACAGCTTATGGCCACAAGTTGCACCTACACCAACACTCTTATGTAGGCCTACTTAGTTAAATTTATCTAGAAAACTTCATGTAATTATTCTCACTTTTTGTCTTGACATATTTCTCCTACATACACAAAGTGGCATACAAAACTTTACACACAAATAATATATATGCGTTACAAAGTTTGCACAAGCTGATTGATTAAAACACATGTTACATTCCATGCGGTCTTAAATCATTGCTTATAAATCGTTGCTTACTTGCAGTAAATTTACACAAACTCTAACTTACATCAAACTCTAATAACTCCTTAACTATGCAATTTCAATAGAATGCCACTATAGCATCTATTTTTGCACAGAAAATTCTCATCTTTACACCAACATGGAAGTAATTAATCCTACCACCTACACAAACCCCCAGCAAACACCACTTTACTCAGATATTTCCATTTTTTAATAAACAATAATTAAAAAGACTACCCGGGATCTTGGCCATTGCATAATCGTCTTCATTTTCAGCTCAATCCATTCACCCATGACAAAGAATAGCTATCTTAATCTTAAACACCTGTCTAAATCCTCACCATCACCATTTTATTTCTTCATTCTTTAACAACCATGTGGAAAAAACACATACAACGTATGCTCCACGTCAGATCATTGGTCGAATTTATCATAAGGTATTACTATAAAGTATTCTTACAATCACCAAACCAAAAGTCTACACATATTTCTTTGATGTTTCAGTTCTCATAAAGTGATTAACACAATCAATTATATATCTATTTGTGAATTCTTTGACTGTTTCAGGATGAAGCTAAACGAACAGTGCATGTTGGTGGAGAAGATGTCGATGTCAGAAGCATCACATTAAGTGACCATCATGGATCCGTGAAAATGGCACTATGGCTTGAACAAGCACATGCCGACATCCATCCAGGAGATTATGTTACTGCCACAAATGTCATTGTAAAAGTATACCAAGGAGAACGTCAACTAACCACAACATCACGCACCACTATCAAGGTAGATGTTTCTCCATCTTTATCACCACACCATCTCTGAACTTTCCAATGTTTTAGTTTACACCTCAAACTCCAACACAAAGACCAAGACATTGCAACTTTCAACCATATAACAACACTAACCATCCTACCTTTAGTACCATTCACTTCCTGTTTCATGTAAATTGATGCACCATTACACCATTTACTACATACTCCCACTATAGCAAAAATAGATAAATTGTTGAATAAAGTACAAACCTTCAAGAAACTGATATTTGAAATTTTAAATAGTATTGAATACTCACTCACAAAACAGATAACAGACAAACTTGGACAGCAATTTGAAAGTTTAATCTTTACCATGATTTATACCACACGAGTAAACATTAATGTTAATGCCATGGTTACCCATACTAGAATCAATAATAAAATATTTCTAAATATCTCCCACACCAAAAATAATCATTTATAATAAAACTGTACCTTATACAATATTCTAACAGATACATTTGTGTTACTTTTACTTAGAGAAACATGAACAACCAGAAGAGACTCTTGCAGTGACTATCATTGCATTCATATCACAAGACATCACTGTACAGGTGACCATCGAGGACTCAGATGACCATTGACAAGGAAATACTCGCGAATTTCCTTGCTGTCACAGAACAAGAACTGGAAACGACACTGCAGGACTCAATGCCTTTTGATGTAAAAGCAACACTCCTAAACAAATCAATCACAGCTCTACAAAAACCATAAAGCCACAAAAAACCTACATAATAACAATCCAAAAAATTATCTGATAATTCTACATCCACACTTTTTGCCTTCCCTTTAAATTGCAACATTCATACGGGTATCCTAAACACAAATTCCAATAACTTAACCTTATCATTTCCAAACCATTGCTGTTGCATAATGAAAAGACAATTCCTTATTACAAGCTTATACAGCTATTTTCCATTTTTCGTACACAGATGTGACCCCAATCTGACCTTTCCTTCCGGTTGAAACCGGAAGTTGAATATTAAAAAAAAAATCATATCTCATGAACCACAGAAAATATTTTCACAATCGTTTCATCATCTTAAAGACCTTGAAATATGTCACATTTCGTACACAGACATGACCCTAATCTGACATCTCCTTCAAGTCGAAACCGGAAGTTTAACAACTGAAAAAGGTGAACAACTATTCAGAATCACTATTCTGTAAATGTATTTGTACAGCCAAAACATAGTTGCGGAGTTCAAAGAACCTTAAAACTTAACACTAAACATTCATTATTTATATAATATTTACGCACCTACTACCTATTTTGTTGTGTACCCCCCCCCCCTGCCATTGCTAAGTGATTTTCTATATTAAGCCATTTTTATCATATTTTATGCCGTATCCAAGAACCGTTATGTTTTGTTTTCATGTTACATGTATTTTCCACAACAGTACACCACTGCATTCGTGCCTGGTCGTGGAGTCTTTGGGATGATAGCCAAAGACCCCTCCACGATCGAGCATTCCTTTTGTTTAATGAACTTAGACAAACAATGGCTGGCTCTTACATCAAAACCCAGCTCGCTAAAAATTCCAAATGCACCACTTCGATATCCGTCTATTACAAAAGCGTCCTCGATTTGATCCAAAGTGCAGAGTTGCATGCCGCAAGTACCGCAGTATTCTTTTGCGGCACTCAGGTCCCTTGAAGGAAATCGCTGCGAGGATACGAAGATCGGATATTCTGTAAAGTGTATGAAGGATAATAACAACAATTACTTGGGCGTAATAACATACCGATCAGATCCAGCAATTTTAGTTGCAATTGGACATTCTTTCATAGCAAAATACTTTTTTTTTTGCCTAAGATGTAATGGCCGCTTTTTATTGTAGTTTTCAAAACATACAAAATAAATGGTCCATTAACATTGTTTAGAATAACGTCATCAAGTTTCGTCTTTTAAGATTACTGTCTTCCGTGAATTTTGCCCATAGCATCGGTTTCAGTCAGTCAATTTCTTGCATAAGGCTTTGGACAAGGCATACATGCAAATATAGCATACTTACTGCCCCACTTTACATCTGGACAACAACTGAGGATCGCAACATTGAATGTCAAAGTGAACATCACAATAATCATAAAACGAGATGCCATCTGTAAATAAGCAGACAAGGAAAAATTAAATACCACAGTTAAGGCACTACAGATATGTTAAGGTTATAGAGATATGTAAATGTTCACAATTATTGTACAGTTATTGTGCTTCATGCGTTGGTTGTAATATTTGTTAGTACCTGATATAGACTGACCTATACTACAGACTGAAGGATCTTCTATATCCAAAGTCCATAACCCACCCCAGACTGAGGGATCCCCTATATCCTAAGTCAACCACCCTCCTTCCCCTATGCTTGTTAACAACTGATTCAGTTCAGTGAGCACACACTCCTCTCCCCCAACCCCTAGGATAGTCTCACAGTTTCCCGCCTGCGCGCCTCAACGAACTAATCCTCCAGCATCCATTCATGGGATGATCCTCCAGCAGTATCCCGCCAGGCCTACTTAAGCAGCAGCATTTTCCAGAGTCCGGCATTCTCCTGAGGACGATCAGAGCATACTGATCGAAACGTCGAGTTGTATGTACCCCCAGTTCTTTTCAGAACTAATTACTACTCAATTGAGATTCCACATGGTGTCACCGCAATCAGTCTTACTTAAGTACCTGATATGTTTGTTCCCACATAAAATGTCTACGCGGTACAGAGGTATTAATTCCCCAATCTTTCGCTTTATCATTTATTGCGTCCAAGTCAAGCGACCCAAGCACCTCATCCATCGATCGGGTACATATGTATACATACCCTCAAAGTGTGTAAACAAAGTGTTTGAGGAAAGTTGTTATAAAATAAAAAAAAATCCAAATTATATTATCTTTTTCACCATGAACCTTTTTCTGTTTAGTATCATGATTATTATAAATTTTTGTTTAAAGACCAAGGATTTTGGCTGCAATTGGACATCGTTTCATGGCAAAAAACACAAAACCAAACAAACAAACAAACTAGACGGAAGTGTTTGTGATATTACAAACACATAGGTGTTCGAGTTTTGTCAGGGTAGTGATGATGACGTCAGAATGTTTTTTAAAGAAACTTTGCATAATTTTTTTTATTTTATATTAATTAAAGAGTACCCTGTAAAATATGATGTGGTTACCAACGATGATTTGTTTGAAGTCCATTTCAATGATTTGAACTTAATCACATTATTTATTCTTGAAAAAACAGTTCAAATGTGAAAAACAACTGTTCTGCTACATAAGGGTCAATTTTGGTACCGAAATTCTTTGAGAGAAGGCATTTATTTCTTTGGCGAGTTTTTACAACCCGTTTTCGTGTAGTTCCAGATACGAATTGTGATTTTGACGAAACCGTCGTCCTCGCTAATAATGTACGATTTTGAAAATATTTTTTTAATATTAAACTTTGACTTCCGGTTTGGACAGGAAGTAAATGTCAAATTGGGGTCACCTTTGTGTAAATATTTTTCGACAATTATTAACAATCTATACAATGATGGAAAGATTGTGAATTTACCCCTTGTGGTTGTTGAGATATGATATTTTTAATATTAAACTTTGACTTCCGGTTTGGACAGAAAGTAAAGGTTAAATTGGGGTCATGTTTTTGAAAATATTTTTGACAATTAACAATCTGTACAAAGGTGCAAAAACTGTGAATTTACCTCTTGCGGTTGTTGAGATATGATTTTTTTAATATTAAACTTTGACTTCCGGTTTGGACAGGAAGTAAAGGTCAAATTGGGGTCATGTTTTTGTAAATATTTTTGACAATTAACAATCTGTACAAAGGTGCAAAAACTGTGAATTTACCTCTTGTGGTTGTTGAGATATGATTTTGTTTAATATTAAACTTTGACTTCCGGTTTGGACAGGAAGTAAGGTCAGATTGGGGTCACGTCTGTGTACGAAAAATCACATAATTCAAGATCTATAACATGGTGTAAATATTGTGAAAATATCTTTTGTGGTTCATGAGATATAATTTTTTGAAATATTAAATTTTGATTGAGTGTAATTCGATATCTGATTACCTCACTATGACGTCACAACTTAAGATACAACTACATGTTAAGCTCTAACTATGTGTGAAGGTTTAATGTTCTGTGAACTCTGCAACTATGATTTGTGCTCTGGATATTCAACGAGAAGAAGGAGAAGAAGAAAAAGTATTAAAAAAATTTTAAACAGAAAACAAAAAAAACGAACAATATTAAGAGGTGTTCGCGCTTATGGCTCGAACACCTAAAAAACCGAACAATATCAAGAGGTGTTCGCGCTGTGGCTCGAACACCTAAACACCAAAAATGCCGACGCCCAGATCCGAGGCGACGCGCACGGAGACTAGAAACCGGAGACTTTATGTTTGGCCTCTGTCAGCGCGCAGCCTATGCTATAATGAGCCAATCCACGAGATTTTATTTGCAGCGAAAACCTCTCTCGTGCGTTCTGGAAATTTGCTAGAAAAAACGCGATTTGAGGAGGGCCCGTGGCAAAACGTTTGGGAAACCTGTCAGGTCACTGCTGGGTCAACATGGATTGGTAAGTACATTTTCGAAGGTACAATTCAAGAAATAAAACCGATTTTACCCATTTCAAAAAAAAATCGTAGCGAAATTACCCCTCAAAATGTGCTTAAATATCTATACTTTTCTGTACATGTCTTAATATTTAAGGTGCTCCTGACTGTTTTGCACAAAATTCGTTCAAACGATGTTGATTTTCGCTTTCTTTGAATAATTTGCCATCGTTACATACCAATTTCATTTCTGCCGGACCGGGCAATAATGTTTTTTTAAGGTTTCAAAATAGCAATTTTTTTCAGCTTCCAGCGGATAATTCGGTAACTTATGTGACGTCATAATCATATGCTGGCTGTACGTGTATACAAGGCGAATTTTCCTACAAGGCAATACAGACCGACACATTTTGATTGCCAATTCTATATGCATTATCAATTACGTGATAAAATAAATGTGGCTTTTTTTGCTGAAATATTTTACATTTTTGGGGGGGAATAAATCTCAATAATGGAGTGTCGTGGCCGAGCGGTCTAGCGCACCGAACTCAAGTTCTGGTGTTGCCAGCAGCAGGGTGTGGGTTCGAGCCCCGGTCGTGACACTTGTGTCCTTGAGCAAGGTACTTAACCATAATTGCTTCGTCCTTCGGATGGGACGTAAAGCCGTAGGTCCCGTGTGTTGTATAATGCACGTAAAGTGGATTGTCGTGCGGTCTAGCGCACTGAACTCAAGTTCTGGTGTTGCCAGCAGCAGAGTGTGGGTTCGAGCCCCGGCCGTGACACTTGTGTCCTTGAGCAAGACACTTAACCATAATTGCTTCTCTCCACCCAGGGGTTAAATGGGTACCTGTGAAGGCAGAGATGGTTTGCTCTATATGCGCTAGAAATGGCAGCAATTGAGCTGTATACTCCCCAGGGAGCTGAGATGGTTTCAGGAATGATTTATGAGCCTTATGAGCCTTATGAGCAGGGATAATAATATAATGCGCCTTGAGCGCCACTTAGTTGGTGGATACGTGCGCTATATAAATCTATACATTATTATTATTATTATTAATGGTCAATGCCTTTGACAAGCAGACTTTTAAATGTTTGTATTACTATCCTAACATTAATGTTAGTTTTAATTTATGATTATGCCGTGCCCATCTGCCTAACTTTACTTTCATTGATCCATTCGTACCCAGAAATTACCCCAAAAAAGGTACAGAGTCTACTTGTACTCATTCACACGTTATCAGTAAAATAATAAAAAAGTGAAATGCTGAGATATGAATTGGAAAAAATTCAGTGAAATGAGATGACCTGGCTAAGACTTGACCCATATTTATGTACCCTGGCATATGACATCATTGAGATGTCCCCAAGTAGGACTTGTTAATATAAATTGAACTAATTTATATTTTTTGTTTGTATTTTTCATCCACTACCCCTCCACAGGCCCACCAGTCAAAGTGACCTTCCATGGTTCAGGGTTAGAGTTTGGAGACTCCTTAACGAGGTATATGCCTCAAAATCTTCACAGTGATTGGTTCTGCCCAGAAATAGTGACAAAACCAGGTTATCGAGTTCATCATGCTTTATTGTAGTCATTGTTGAATCTAAAATGATCATTCTAGCCATGTTAAACACATTGGTGCAATCATTTTAATTTATTTGATAACTGTAGTTTATATTTTCAACTTGCCATTTTTTGGACTTGACATAAGACGGTGCTGTGGTGACACATAACTTATGCCATATTTAACGTCAAACCACATTGTTACTTTTTTGAAAACCATTTCAACAATAAATGTACAGGTTTACAAAACATGTGATTCTATAAACATATGTGGAACATTTAGTTAGGGGTATAAACGACAAAATCATTTCGTGCACTCGAAGTTATTTCGTGCGCTCGAAATGATTTCGGGCACTCGAAATGATTTCGTGCACTCGAAATAAACTATTTCGTGCACTCAAAATCATTTTGTGCTCTCGAAATCATTTTGTGCTCTTGAAATCATTTCGAGCGCTCGAAATCATTTCGTGCGCTCGAAATCATTTCGTGCACTCGAAATAAGTTATTTCGTGCTCTCGAAATCATTTCGTCCTCTCGAAATTATTTCGTGCGCTCGAAATCATTTCGTGCTCTCGAAATCATTTCGTGTGCTCGAAATCATTTCGAGCGCTCGAAATCATTTCGTGCTCTCGAAATCATTTCGTGCTCTCGAAATCATTCGTGCTCTCGAAATCATTTCGTGCGCTCAAAATAAGTTATTTCGTGCCCTCGAAATGATTTCGAGCGCACAAAATAACTTATTTCGAGCGCATGAAATGATTTCGAGCGCACGAAATAAAGAACTCAAATTATTTTTTCGCACGTAAATTTATTTTCATCATATGTCCCTTTAGGGGCTCTGTACCCACATTGGTGAAAACATGATTATTGTAGATGAAGCACACACTTATTTCCAGTTTGTGTGAATTAATTTTGAATCATGAAGGAACATTAGTTTTATAGTTACTTGTTGTGTTAATGCAGCTGCCTTTTATTTATATGAAGAACATCTAAGTTATATATTTATAAGTTTAGTTTTCTATACGTTTGTGGATGTATCAAAAGAACCAATAAAATTCACAAAAAATGTGAAAAAATGAGAACAGTGCCTGTTTAACTGCCTATTTAATTTGTTAATATTTCCTCTAATTTAAAATAAATAAGAACTAATTACATGTATTTAAACAGTTATTTAGATAAGAGTTTCAGTTAAATGATTGTGAATGTTCCCCATAATCAAATTTAAGTTCGACTTCCCCACCCCCACTTGTCTGGATTTATTTTATTTTATTTATTTTATGTTATTACATTTTACACTGGCAATCAGATTACATCAATTAAATATAAAACCACCCCCTAATAAACTACAAATACACAAAAATTCATTTTAAACAATTTGTTCATTCCTTCCTTCATGGACTGATTTCCAACACTTAAAATGTTAAGAAACCTTTAATTTCACGGCGACGCGCGCTTTAATTAAATCATGTTGACAAAAATAGTCTGGTAACAATTCTTCTGATTTCAGTCTTAGTCTGTTACTCATGTATACGAATTAGGTACCATTACATGATTCGCTGGCCTAAGCTTCACCGTTCGTGAAATGTGATTGGCCAGTACGTGCCCTCATTCCACGCATTGACCAATGAGATTCACGCTCTGATCCATGCAGATGACTCGTTGTGTAAATTTAAACGTGATTTTGGAGGCTTGGACTTACGGATTTTTTTTAGGTGCTCTTGACTGTTTCGCAAAGTATCAAGACATATTATCACATTTCCAGGGAAGATGAATACTTAACTTACATATCTATACGTAAGTGGTTTCTGCCGGCTATTGTTAAAAGTAAAAAAAAAACGCCTTTTTCATTGACCATTTTTTCTTCACATCAACGTCATTGTTTTCGTTCAAAAATCTCTCGAAAAAATATACCAAAAAAAAACATTAGATAAATTAGAAGGTAAATTTGAATCTTTATTTCTGTTGTTATTCACTTTTATTGGTTTTATAAAGGCATCTTTATATTTTAAATATTTTTTTTTAAATGGGACGTCTAAGCTCATTACGTATGCAGAACCAAACGACCATGCATACGTAGAAAATAAACGGAACGGCTTTTCAACAGGTTGCGCGCTGACTGGCCTTAAGAGTATTAAACAGCTTGCACCTGAAGTTTATTACCCACATGAAGCGTCCACGCGTGCACTAACCTTGACCACGGCGTAGTACTCCCAAGAACAATGGATTTGGCACATTCGTGACGTTTTGTTCCACAAACTGACGCGCAAGGTCTCAAAAAGAGACTAACCCCCGTGAGAGAACATATCTCGCCGCGCACCTCAGCGTTTATCGTTTCGCTCATTGATTCCATTATATTGACTGTAATGGAGATCATGATCAATGTGTTCGCCCGCAAATGATAGTTTGCCCGCATCTACTTTAAAATTGATTCTACTTCTAGGAACGAGCTTCGCCCGAGATCAATTGGAGATCATTGCTCGTATAAGCTCATTGTATTTGTGCACATTTGGAGTATAACGCTGTTGTGCGGATTACAGCAGGCTGGCGCACTTCATGTTGGTAAGAGACTTCTGCTTGTACCTACCCTGTCGAAAATGAGCTTCACAGCAGTATATCTTAGAGCGTAACTTTCTGGCGGTGTAACTTTCTGGCCGTTTTGTGTTGTAGCTATTATATACCCTGTATGTACGGAAAGAAACTGTTGCGTGGGTGCGGAGATTGTCTTGACTTCTTGAACAGCAGTACCTCGTTCTGATTCGTCCCAGCGGTTGCCCCTCTTTTATTGAAACCATTTATAAGACCCTGGGAATAATTTGTATCCTGTTGGTAAGTGCGACGTACATTGTAAACTATCAACATAAACCACGCCCACTTCGCATATGCTGGTTCCAACGATCACTCAGAAGCCTATTGGAATATGATGCATTGACCACATCAAGGATTTACGCAAGAAATTAGAACGCTCGGGACTTTCCTTTAATGTATGTGTTGTAAAGACTCAAAATCGTTTTATCCTAGGAAACTTCTGCCTCAAGAATCGCTTTTGAATGTTAAATTAAAGTTAAATTACACACATTGGTTTGACAACTCAGATAAGAAATATCGTACACAGTTTCCATTGGTGCCTATGGAAGCAGTGCTTAACCAAGTACTATGTGATAACACACATTGGCCAATCAGGAGACATTTTAAACCATCACCGTCATGATATCATGAATATGGATGAGTGGTACTGCGGAAGCTAGAAGGCCCCCGTTGTGAAGACAATTAGCACTCTGTTAAAGCATAGGTTAAAGGTAATCGACCGTGTTTGGGCCGATTTGACGGTTAAAAAAAGTAGATTTAAATGTTGATTTGCTATTTTTCAAAGGAGTTTATATAATGGTTATATCGCGTTTTGCTAAAAACTGAGTTGGAACTTGTTTGCCTACCTGTGAACGATGTCCGAATGGTGTTTTAAATATGGCGTTTATCGCGTTTTGCTATGAAACTCTTCAAATATGCATTATTGGGGCGTATTAACCCAAAAACTTTTAGATGTCCCTCAAAATATGTACCAACCTATAAGAAACATGGAAAAATACTCAAAAATCATTTGAGAGCGTTAAACCCGTGAAGATTTGTTTTTGTGAAACGGCATAGCATCCTGACTTCGTATGCAGATTACCTGACAACTGGTGGGGCACCAGTCTATTTTGTTTAAAACACAATGATAGGGAAGCAATGAAGAGAACATCACTTCCACATTTATTTTAAAGTACTTTTTCATGTTTAGCTGTTGAAATTTTAGCATACTATTCCATGACAACCTTTCAATTGCCTTCTGGAAACAATTTTTTTTAAGTAACATTTATATGAATAAACAGTGCTCAGTGGGTTAATATTTCATGTTTAAGATGATAACAAGTCCCAGGCATGTCAAATACAATGTTCCCAACTCCATGGAAATTTCTTGATATACAGTAATGCTAGTGGGTGCATGGTGAACAATATTAAAACAAACTTACCCAACTAAGGTCATAGATAATAACTTCTGTCAGTGTCACTCTCAAACTTTGCCAGTAAACAATCCATTTAGATGATATGATGTATGTACATTTACTAACCTATGTAATTGTCTTAATTGAGTTAAAACCCATCAATCATGTCAACAAATCATGAATAACTGATTAGTAACCATTCTAGATTATACGTGTGGTACATATCACATACACAGTCTGGTAGCCACCATTATGTACATTGTATGTCTCTACAGTGCATGGAGTCAGGGAACCTTTGCGTTAAACTGACAATAGAGGGCGCCCTTTAACAAAAACTTTCAGGGGGCATGTGCAGGGGGTTGGAAATATCATTTTTTTTATTTTAATTATTTATTCTTGTTTCTAATAGGCCTGTACATGTTTTGAGGGGGCAGAATATAAAAAACGTTTTACAAAAAGTGAAATAATACCCCTCCTAGCATTATGCATCACAGAGCATCTAGAACACTAACGCTTTAGGGGTCCTTGGGCGGGCCCCGGACCCTGGACCCCACACCGTTGTAGATTTGTACTATGTACTCGCCTGATTTCATTCCCCAGTATTCACGATACATTTTAGCAAAATGTTTTCCCACATTTTGGCCTGTAGCCCGATGCTCGTGTAACACTGTAAATTTAATCATTTTATCATAGAGACTTTCTGATCTCGTTATGTAAACAAAAATAAACAAAATTGTGACAGATTAAGAAATGATTTTCCAAAATGGAAAGGGGATATTATGACAGTATTGGAGCATTATTCCGAGTCACTGGCTGAACCAGTGAAAGAAAAAATCGTGAAAGTTCTATTTTATCAGCAGCCATGGTAACCTTTAGTCAAAGCACACGCGGCAACCCAGAACACAACACAACACCCTGCGATCGCGAGTGGCGAAGCTATGAGCGCCTTTACCAGTCCGTTCCGAAGACGCGCTACCGTACTGAATTATTCACAAACCTCCAGCAAAATTAATAATTTATGTTTGCAAATTTAATTAAACCAATCATTTTAAGAAAAATGTTGATTGTCACAAGGCTGTCGTGGATCCTAGTTGTTCGGGTCGAGACGTCTTAACCCCCGCAGCGTCACACTAAAATGTGAATAAATGATATTTACTGACGCTATGATGACGTACTTTGTTTTAGACACTAATTCACTTTACGGGCTTTCATATGCTGCATGTTTTGAATTGATGTGACGATGTTTAAACCTATGGGGTTCTGGCGGAAACAAGAAGAAAATAATCAACGAAAACAATAGGCTTTTCGGCGACCAGGCCGAAACCCTAAATATACTATATCCAATAATTGTTTAAGTGACAATAATAGTTTAAGTGGTTATAAAAAAGAATATAGAATACATACAAAACAAAACTTTACATCAAAGCAATCGATCACTACTACTACAATAAAAAAAAAAAAACAGAAAGTATAATTATATTAATAATTATAAAGAAAATCAAAGGGTTGTCCTATGGATTTCAAATGGCCATTGAGTTTACGAGTACCACAACTCTGACACCTGAACTTATTCTCATTCCTTAGGCAATAATTACTTTTACCATTCTTTGAATTAGATATTTTTTTGCTGCCATTTTGGAATTCAACGTGGGCAGCAATTTTAGATATATTATTTCCATTATTGTTAAAGTGGGCCTACTTTTTATTTTTATTGCCAAAATTATTACTATAGTGTTAGGTAGTTGATACTCTTTTCAAATACATATGTACTAAATACGCACATTGTGCATTTAAATTGTCAAACAAAGGCGGTCACTGGAAATGTAAGTTGTCATGATAAAAAACACGTTTGCCAGGAAATTTTTGGCTCAGAATGTCAGGATCTTTTTTATGAAGAATTAACTTAAAATAATGTGGGTTACTTGGTGAAGTTTGTGTACATGGGTCATCCCATGCCAAATCACCTACAATTTAGAAAATTTCTCAGTGACCGGACTTTTGCTGATTTTATTCAACATACCTTTGTTGGGAGTAATGAACACACAATAAAGTTTCGCTGCCAACTCCAAGTAGTTTCTGAGATATGACCCCTGAAAATATAGCCACGACCCCAGCTTTTCTTTCCCTCTAGAATTGCATCAGTGATTTTGGGGGCATTTTAGAGGCCTATATCTCAGAAATTTGGTAAAGATTTTGATGCAAATTGGTACACAGGGTTAAAGACACTCAATCTGAATATAGAATCCTTCTGTCGAAAGTAGTATATAAAATCTCCCTTTTCAAGTTATAGTGGTCCTTCTTCAAAAACCCACAAACATATGCTGTGTGTTCATTACCCCATAGAGGTATATAATTGTGTTGTCACTGACAACATTTAGGTTAGTTGACTCTATATGATCTCTTTGTAATTGTAACAACAAATGTGGGCAGACATGCATTTTTGCACGTAAACAAATCAATTTGGAATCTCTTCCTTGTGAGAAAGAAGGGCATGTGACTTGCATATTACCAACCAGATACTAACCTGACACCAACTTGAGTACACATGTATGGTATCTAAGTTGGTAATATATAAGCCACCTCTTCATGTATCCCTCCGACGAGTTAGCCCTCCACTGCTACTGGCAGTAAGTTATTTATTTCATTGTTTTCCCAGAAAAAAGCCACAGATGCCTGGGAGTCTTTGACATCCTAAAGTGGACCATTCCACATATCTTAGAGAGGGGTGTCGGTCTCAGAGCTGTGTAGCTTTGTTTTGCTGGGTTGGAAAAAGTAATTGCTGCCATATGTCTGTGCACACAAATCAACCATTCATTGTGTACACCCGCATTAAAGACCTACCCAGATCTAACCCTCTGATCGAAAGTGGAACCATCTGTAGAGGCATCCAGGCTGTGTTGTTTGAGAATCTTGCGACAGCCAGTGCCAGGCACAATCCCCACCCCTCACCCTCCCCCAGACAGAGTGTCTGGGTTCCTGTTACATGTGGAGATAAACTGTAATGGCTTGTTTACTGTTTGCAAAGTCATGAAAGGAAGAGAGATACACTACACAGCCGTTGTGTGTCCACATCTGGGATTGAAAATAATACTAGACAATAGCAGGGCAATGTGTGGGAAGTCATTTTGGATGTAAAAGTCAATGGGAATGCAGAGAACAATTTTAGCTCATAATCTAGACATTGAGGTGTTTGTCCTTTTTGGGCGAACACAGAAACTGTTACGTTACATGACGTTGTGTTGTTTACAGTTAGCATGACCTTGACCTTAGATACTTAATGGTATGCCATGAACTATTTCAACGGGAGACTGGATATTGAGGGTGTCTTGTTTTGTCCTGTTTTGGACTGGAAGGAAAAGGTCAAAGGGGGTCGTGTTTAGAATTTTAATGTCAGATAAGTTGTAAGGTGCAGGAGTCTGCATGAAATGATCTTGACCTTTGTTTTTGTAAGGTGTTTGTCCTTCGGAATGAACAGAAAGCTACACATTCATAATGTGTGGTTTTGTTTGCATTTCATTCATGAGGATGTTTAGGGTGCAGTCAAAACATAATAAGAATTCCTCAGTACTATTTTTGTTCTAACACGTTAAAGAAACTTCATCGCATTGTTTTTGCACCCTCTAAATATTGATTTTTATTCAAACTTCCTGTTGAACCGGAAGTAGAGGTCATTATGAGGTCACGATACCACAGCTATTAATTCACAGTACTCATCAAGTCTATAACTGCAAAAAGTTTAAGTATCGAGTGTATACTTCTTGGAGTTATGGTTGAAAATGGATTTACTAATTAAATATTCATGAGACTGTAAATTGAAACCGGATGACGTTACGATGACGAAATTTAGTTTTTTCATAACAAGTTTTTGATTATCTATAATTTGGTGTATAGTTTGACCCAATACAATAAAAGTTTAATTTTCGCCTTTGTACAGGAAGTTAATTTAATTTGCAACGCTAAGAACAATGGTTATGTCACTTTTAAAACCGGTGACTTGAGGGCGCTATATGAGTTTTATGGTGGACAGGTCTTTAATAGATTTGTCAACTACCAAATCAAGAATTGTTGACTGGTAATGCACAGGCTATAGAAGACAGCCACCACAGGGGCTTAAGTTGTCGTGCTAGTGTAAGTACAGCTCAATTGAGGAACAGTTGATCAAAGTTGACAATTTGATGGTTTTTGGGGAAGTAAAACTTGGGTAAAGGAGTGAGACACAAAACAAATCTGTAAAAGTATAACTCTATTAAATATATAGAAACCAATGAAGAAAACTAGGAGCTTAAGTGGTTTGCTAGAACAAACACACGGTGTTCCCGAGTCCACTCGGTTCAAATCAAATTTTTCAACGATGATGTAAATATTATATTGTGTGGTTTGTCATCTTTTATAATAACTATCAATTTCATATTCAAAGACATATCACTTTATGCGTTAGAATGTGTTGAATTTGAACTTACTGTTTGGACAGGAAAGTAAAGGTCAGATTAGGTGGTTTGAAGGATTTCATATATGAAAAACCTTTTCCTCATGATTGATTATGAAAATTTTAAAAGAAATTTTTGGTCAAAAACTTTAAATACATCAAATTAAAGTTATGAAGGAATTTTTTTTTTAATGATTTTATTCAAATTTTTGGGGGAATTACAATTACGGTTGCCCTTCATTTTTTCATTTTTTAAAAATGGAAAAACCTTTCAATTCTTTAAAATTTTAAAATTTGAAATAAAAAAAATTGGAAAAATTAATTTTTCTTTGTTTTTTTAAAAATTTATTTAATTGATGGGAATTTGCATGTTTTTTTTCCCCTGAAAATTTGAATTCCTTTTAATTTATAATAAATTTAATTTTTCCCTTTTTATTTTTGGTTTTTTAAACAAAAAATTTTTTAATTAATGTTTTTAAATTTTTTTTTTGAAAAAAAATTTGAAAAGGTAAAACACTGTAATCAAGAAATCCCCTTTTTGTGACATGCTTATAAATTGTCTTTTTTTTCACCTAATCTGCAAATAATTAAAAAATAATTTAAAAAAATTTGGGCCGGTTTTACATTGTTTTTTACTTTTTCGGGGTTGTTTTGATTGGAAAAATTTGTGTCCATACTATGGTTACAACAAAAAGATCAGATCCTTTTTGTACATAAATTGTTAAATTTAAAAAAATAATCAAAGGTTTTAGGGTCTTGTAAATTGCAATAAAACAATAAAAATTTTTAATTTTAACTGTCTTTTGGGGTTTCATGACTTGATTTTTGTTTCCCAAATTTCCCCCCCACAATCAATTGAAACCACTTTGTTGCCCTTTTAAACCTACTTTAACCAATCGGGAAATGAGTGGGCAAATGCAACGATAAAATGGTAAATAAACCCAACCTTGATCCTTTGTTGACAAGAAAACGAAACAATCTGCATTTAAAAAATGTACACTCTGTATTGTTTAAAAGTGAGTTCAAATGGGTGACTTTCCCGGGGTTTTCATTGGAATCGGAAATTTTTGGAAAAAAATACCTTCCCCCCCCCAAAAGTTTTTAGTGATGGCATGTACCATGGACGGATCATCATGGGGCACAGGCCCTGGTTTAAATTCACCACGGGCCCCCATACCCGCATAATACTACTAGTACTATGCTCTTTTTTTTTTAAAACCAAAGGGGCCCCTATTGGCTCGGGGCCCCGGGCCCGCCCCGGTTGCCGTGCGGAAATCCGCCATGCATTTTCCCCCAGGTGAAACCCACACATTTTTTTTCAAAATTTTGGCCCATAATTGCAGCACTATAAATCCAAGAACTATGGAAGGGGGGGGAACAAAGAACCAAAGTAAAAGGGGGCCCTTATCTGGTGTTTTAAATTGGGTGTCGGGCCCAAAAGGTATTAAAAGGTGACACACCATGCAATGAAAAATTGGGGGTATGTTTATTGTTTATAAATTTTCCCAAGGGATTACTGTCGGCAAAAACTTTTTACTAGATCCCAAAGATTTTTGCTTAATAACTACATTTGTGGGGGATTTTTTGGGCCCAGTCAAAAAAATAAAAAAAATTCCCCTCAGTACTAATTTGTTTTTTATTTTAAAGAAATTCTAAAAAGCCCTAGTTATGCGAGGCCCCAAAAATAAATTTTCCGGGGGTAAAACTGCCCCAGATAGGATAAAGTCCATATAAAATAATTTAATCATACATTAACCCCTTTTGATGAAATGGATAAACCAAATCGGCCTTGGTTTCAAAAGTTACACAACTCTGACACCTTGTAGCAGTCCCAAAATGGATACCGATGATCTAAAATATAAACAAAAATCATGAAAAACAATATTAAATTTTTTTAAAAAGAGGGACGAAGAATAATGGGTCATGCTAAAAAAATACACATCTTAAATGCCTCATATGTTATTATCGGGATGATGGATTATTTCTTAAAAAACTTTGCAACTTTAAAAGTCCCCAGAACAATTTTTAAAAGTTATTTTTTACAATGGAATGAAAGTTACTTGACGTTTTTATTCCTCCATGATTGCCCTGTTCATTTTTTCTCAATAAATGTGCTGATATTTGTTTCTGGTTTTTTGGGGAAAAATTAAGTCTAGTATAAAAGTAAACTGCAATATCCATCACCACAAAAAACAAAAGCACTACTAGTATTATGAAATATAGCCCTATGGGTTAGCTAAATTAACCGGTTTCAACCCCCCCAACATGCCAGTAAATATTCAGTAATAAATTTTTTACGGGTCGGGTTGACCAAAAAAGAGTATGAGTTGGTAATAGTAGGAGTTGCGATGATTGACCTTTTTTCCTGGGAAGAATACAACTTGGAAAAATTTTAAAAAAGTTTTGAAAATAAAAATACAATCTTCAATGTAGGTTGGTGGGGTCATGGGTGGATCATAGGGCAGTCGGGAAATTGAATAAACCACACACAACACACATTTACAATAATTGCCTAGGTTTTTGGTTCCCTTTGGGGCCTGTTTTTTTAGGGATCTTTTTAGGCGTTGAACTGATTCTCAATGATCCACCCCCATCAAATTTCCCAATTACTCGGCATACTGGAGGCAAAAATAAAAAATATAAATAAGTTTTTAAAGTTTTTTTTAAAAAATTAAATTCTGAAGGGGGAAAGGCCAAATGTATTCCAAATAAGAAATACCCTCTATAATTGGTGTACATGTTGCCCACCAACACCCCAAATGTTTTTTTTTCAATTAAAACTAAATTTTAACTCACCCCTCTGCAGTTTTTTCTTCATTTATTAGTTTTTTTTTTTTTATGGGCTCTTCATCTTTTTTATTATAAGCCCTTTTTTTAAAGCATAGAGGACAGACTTTTATGTTAATAATAAAAACAAAAACAAATGAAACCCTGTCAGAAAAACAGGTCCCCTATGACAATTTTGGGGGCCACAACTGCGACCCAATCAAGTAAAAGCATCTTTTGGGTTTGGGGTTTGGGATATTTTAAATTTTAAAAACAAAAAAATGCAGAAGGAAACCCCGAACATTATATATTTACATGGTTTTGCATAATGTATTATTGACATATTTTTAGGCGGGGTTACGTCTTTTTTGACTTTAATGGCATTTTTTAAACTTTTTCGGACAAAAAATCATCCATCTCATTCAACCCTTTTTAAAAATGCAAACTTAAAATCATGTGGGTACCCCAAAAACGCAAAAGAGTAGACTCAGTATATTTTTTGAAATAGATAGTCCGTTTTTTCCGTCAGAACCCCCATTGGATTGTGCTCAATAATTATTTTTAAGGTTTCTTTAAAAAACCCTTTTCAAAATAATAAACCTCTAAATAATTCTCCCTTCCTTAAATGCAATTTTTTTCCTTTTTCCGGAAACCCCTTTTTATTTTTGGTTTTTTGTTTTGGGATTAATAAAAACAAAAAATTCCCTCAGTTTTTTCTTTTAAACAAAAATTTAAAATTTAAAATGAAAATGTTTTGCTTGGAAAAAAATTCACTTTCCACTGTTCCCCCAATGTGATTGGGTGCCTCGGGGGGTTGCCTCAAAGTGAAAACCCAAACTTTATAGTCTACTCTTCCACTGGATTGCATAAAATACCCCCGGGAAAATCTCCAAAACAATCTCATTCCCAAAACCCTTTTTTCCAAAATTCCCAAAAAATTCCCCCATTGAAAGGGCCTTTGAAAACCCCAATATTAAACTCCGTATTTGCTGTGTCGTTTTTCTGACGCGATATCTATTCTACATACGGGGAATAAATTCAGCATATTTTTTCCCAAAACCCTTCCCGGTTTCGCCGGAAGGAAGATCAATTTGGGGGCCCGTCTGAAAACAAAATGTGACATTTTCCCAAAGGTCTTTAAGATAATAAAGATTGTAAAAATATTTTTCTATGGTTCATAAAAGGGTTTTTGAAATTTGAAATTTTTCAACTTCCGGTTTCGACCGGAAGGAGGGTCAATTTGGGGTTTCGTCAAAAAACAAAAAAATCACATAATTCAACATTTTTCAGATGATCAAAATTGTGAAAATATTTTTTTGGGGTTTCCCATGGGGAATGAATTTTTGAAATTTTAAAATTTTGTTTTGCGTAATTCGACACCTGATGACGTAACCCGGAGTAAAACCGGGTTTCGTCTGCGATTTTTCTTTTCCCCAGGAAGTTTAAGGTTTAAATGCTCAGCAAGGATCCTTTTGTTCCCGGACAAGCGCCACGGTAAAAAAAAAAAAAACGGGCCGGGTGTTCGCGCTGCGCTCTCGAACCCCCTAATAAAAAAAAGTGGGTTTTTCCCCACAAAGGGGGTCTTTTTTATTGGGTGTGACATGGGAGGGGTCAAATAAAAAAAACCTTTTGTCCCTAATCTTTCCCTAAACTTTTCCTTAGAAAATTTAATTTGTGCTAAAAAATAATAAAAAAATATTGGTTTAAAAATTCGGGATCATCTTTAAGACATGATGTTTGTAACATGGACAGACATTTTGTTTGAAAATCGACGGGAAAATGATAATAAAATTAAATAATTACTCAAATTTTTTTTCATTTACATCTAACCCCGGGTTTTTAAACCCTTTAAAGACATTTTTGGGTTTTTAAAGAAATTAGAAATTAAAATATCTCCGTATGTAACGTGGACAGACTTTGTGACAAATGTCTGTCCACTTCCTATTTTAAAAGATGACCCCCTGTTGTTGTTTAATCCCCGGGGGTTTTTTTGTTTTTTTTCGGGTAACAATGGGGGGAATAACTTAAAAAAAGGGACAACATGTGGGTGAATAAATCTGTTCTATTAGTATTTTAGTCAATTTCAAAAAAATGCCCTTCCTTTTTAAAAATATATATTTTAAAAAAGGGTACCCTTGTTTTTTAAATTATTAAAGTTGTTTTAAATTTTTTAAAAAAGCACAATCCTCAAGGCATTTGGGAAATTTACGAAAAAAGTTATGAGAAAAAGTACTTCATTTTATTATCAATGTCCCTTTTTCCTAAAATGTCACACTTTTGTACATTGGGGTGGAAAAACACAAATAAAAATTTTGTAAGTTAAAGGTTTGGGGTTAAAAAAAGACAAAGTGTACGTCAGGCTATAAGAAAAAAGTTTTCGTGGGGGATGAACTCTTTTACAGTTATCCCTTTAAATTACATTTTTGTTTTTGACTTCTATAAGTTTGTAAGGCATCTTTAAAAAGGGAAAATTTTGTTCCTTGTGAAAAATCTATTGTGTTTCTTGTATGTGACTAACAGGTAGGGAACAACTAATTAAAATTATTGGGAAAGGGGGGCTTATCGCAAAAATCCCAAAAGGACATGGGAAAAAGTTCCCAAATTGGGTTTTAAAATGACCGAAAATAATACTCAAAAATGAGGTCATACTCATATTCTTTTCTGCGTAAAAAGTAATTTTTTGTCCTGTGTTCATCTTAAAATGGATAGATTCGCCCCGTTTATAAGTCTGCTCTAAACGTGAACTGTCCCTTTAACATATTTACCCAATTCTGTTTATGGGTTGATGGTCAGTCTATCAATGGGGCATAAAAAATAAAAAGGTCTTTTTACTTAACCCAAAATTTTTGCACAAACTGAAGTTTTAAAATTTTTTTTTACAAAATACGGTTTAGTAATTCGAAAAAAGCAGAATTCTGCTCAATTCCCCAAAATCTCCCCCCTTTTTCCGGGATATCTGATCGTCGGTGGTGAATGGTTCAGTTTTCAGGGGAATCCCTTTTTTTTTAAACCCAAAAAAAAAAAAACAAAAAAATAATTAAAAAAAAAAAAAAGGGTTTTTGTTTAAATTTTTTGTTTGTATTTATATCTTTTATTCTATGGGGTGTTTCATTTTTTTTTAAACGCTTTTTATTTTTAAATGGAAACAGCGCAATAAAAATGTTTAATTTTTTTTAGTATTATTATTATTTACAGGTCACTGTGGGGGTTTTTTCCCCATTTGCTACTGGTTAAACTAACGATGTGTATATTGCGCCCATGTACTAAAAATAAAAAAATGGGGCTTCGTTGAAAATGCCGGCCCCCTTTTTCTATTTTCCTTTTTTCTAAAATGTATCCATCATATGAAAAAATTTTCACCCGGGGACAGTTAAAATCCTTTTCATCCCCGTCGTCAAAAAGGACTCATTGTAATTATCAAAAAAATGAAAGGGAAACGGACACCCCTGCTTTCTGTCTTTTTCATAATAATGAAATAACTACACAACTTTAATTTTTAAAAAATTTTTTTTTGAGGGGATCAGTTAAACATATGTAGGTTTTAAAAAGGTCCCTAACATTAGCCTTTGAATGTTGGCACCGAAATGGCCTAAACCCGTTAAGAAAGCAATAACAACACAACGTGTTTTGGGAAAACTAGTATAAAACCTATTTTTGGGTTTAAAAATTTAATTAATTGGCTCTAAACAAGTCCCCCTTCATTCTTTTGTGTATGTGAAAGATATAGAAAATTTCTGGGAAAAAAGGAAACGACTTGGTCACATTTTTTCAGTGCATGTGTTTTGTACCAAATTTAAAAAGGGTATAAAATGATGTGACTCACAAGACCCAGGCCAAAAAAACATTTCAATACCCCACAAATGTATAACGAAAAAATTTTTGGTGTATACTTCTTGAGCTATGGTGATAAAAAGTTGCCTAATTAAATATTACTTTCTTTCCTAAATTAAATTTAAAAATTTTTTTTCCCCAATGACATTTAAAACCCCGTCAAGGCATTTTTTTTTGTTTTTTATTTTAATTTTTTTCCCCGGGTTGCCCCAAAAAGTTAAAATGGTTTTCCCTTGGGGCCCTCATATTTAACTTTAAAAATTAAAACCGAAAAAACAATCCCCTTAAAAAAAACAATTAGATACAACATCACGAAATAATTAAAATTGTAAAATAGATTAAGGAAAAAAATTATAAGCTTTTGAAATCTTAACATACAAATTTGGGGACCCAAAATATCCCAGTTGGGGGGCCCCAGAAAACCCCTTTTTGGGGGCGGGGAAAATTTCCCTTCGCTCCGAAAAATTTTGGGGAAAAGAAAAAACTCCTAAGTCAACACGAAATAATTAATTTTATTGACAGTGTTGGGATATAAAAATGCCTTTATACAGTATAAACATTGGATGAACACAAAAAGAAAGAACCCAGTGGTTTAAAGGCTCTTTTTGGGGGTTCAAGTTATTCCATTCTGGCCCCTTTTTTAAAGCTCGTAAAGGAATTCCTTTTCAAAAAAAACCCCAGTGCCAGTCGTGGATCGTCTCGTTTCACGAATCTGTGGCTTTTGAATGGAAATTTGTCATGTAAGGACATTTTTTTTTGGCCTTTGTAAACAAGAAAAGCTTTTTTATTCCTTAATTTTCGGGAAAAAGAACCTTGTTTGTTAAAAATTTCAGATGATGGTGTGAAAGTCACACTTCCCGAATTATCCGCGCGGCCCTTTTTAGGCATTTGTTAAAAGTAACATTGTGAAATTGGTTTGATCTCCCAAACAGTAAACAGTAATCTGGGTAAACCTTAAACACAAACAGAATTTTCGGCAACTTTGGGAAAACAATTTAATTTATTTTAAAAACCAGTTTTAAAAGGGCCTTGGGCTTGACAAATTTAACGTGGGGTCCCAAAAAAGTTTCATCAAGTTTTTTAAAACCCAAAAATTTACATGGGAAATTTTACCCCTTTAAATTTGGGAAACGTCAAGTTAAAATTAAAACCCGTGTTTGAAACCTTTTTGGATCCCAAAAAGGGATGGATTTAGTTTTTTGGGGGCATTTTTTGTAAGTTTTTTTTTGACCACCAATCATGGATTCTATTTGGGCTTTTTCAAGATATTCTCCCATTTCATTAAAATTGGGGGGGAAATACAAGGGGTTTGTGTGATCATCCGCATTTCATGAACAAACTGCGGTTTGGGGGTTCAAAATGGAAGATCACTAAAAAAATAATTTAATAACAGAGGGGCCCGGGGTTTAACCCTGCGGCAAACATTTAATGGGAGGCCTTGGGTATTTACCATCGATTTTCACAGATTGACTTCTTCACTCAGATATATTTAAAATTGGTTACAAAATTTACTTTTAACTGTTTGGTTTTTCTAGAATGTTTGATTAACGAATCGGGTCTTTACTGAGATCTATAAAAATGTGTCATTTCCCCCCTTCCTGCTTAAAAAATTTTTTCGTTTGGGCATGGTGCTTTGGGCAGGTGTAATGGCCCAAAACCCATTGTTTAAACAGGAATAAATTACTTTCATCGGGGAAAAATAAATACCGGTATGCCATCTTTTTAAAAAACTTGAGATAATCGGGGGGATGGAAAAGGGGAAAAAGTTACTTTGTTACTTTTTCTCCCCCTTTTGAAATAGGTGTGACCAAGCTTGTTTCCCAAACCTTGGGTTCGGTCACATTTTTATCCATAAGTTAAAAAAAAGGGGTTTAAAGATCTAATAATATGGGGGAAACTAAGTCTTTTTTAAAACTGATGCCATCGGGGCCTGTTGCTTTCCCCACAACCCTTTTCTATTTGCTTTTTCCAAAACTTCTTTTTTGTTTAGGCTTTTCTTTCTCATAGACTGAGTTATGGGGAAAATGAATCGATTTGTGTTACTTCAAAATCCCCGGGGGGGCATTACTACACCCGGGTTTTCCCCAAATTTTGGAAAAAGGGGTTTAAATGTATCAACGTGTCAACAAGATCCTCGATATTTTCACCATTCCGAAAAAGGGTGGGTTTTGATTTCTGTTTTTTTTAAGGCCCCCTTTTGGGTTTTTTCCCCAGCAAAATGAAATTTTTTTATTGTCCCCAATGGTGGGGGAAAATTCACTTTTCGTCAAAGGATTTTCCCCCTTTAAACCCTGTTTTCCCAACTTTTTGTAATCCCCAAACATTTTTTGAACCTGAACGTTTTGGGTTTTTGTGCACGGGCCCTTGTCGCCAAAATTGAAGGGAAAGTTTCCCTCAAGCCAGGGGGGGGGTCACCCCCAACACGTTTTTATTTTTTTTTGGTTCTGGTGGTTTTATACCTAAACAAAATTTCCAAGGGGGCCATGCTTCCTTAACATCCGGGCAACTGGGTACATGATCCCCTGGTTTCGTTAATGAAGGCCGAAAAATCACTATCCCAAACTTTAAAAAAATCTGAGTTAATTGAATGTCCTCCCCTTTTATTTTCCAAAAAAAACGGGAAACAGATGAAAAGGTTCCCCTTTGAAATACAGGTGAACCCCCATTCCTAACAAAACTCGGGGTGCGAGCTAAAAAAGGGATCAAAAAAACCCGGGTTTGTTTTAGTAACGGGTTTTGGGTCATGCACGAAATTGCTCATTTGGAACAATTAAACAAGAAATAAAAGGTTTTTAGGTACTACTATTATCGTCATCGGACCATCAATTAAAAACCCAATGACAATAATTTTTCCCTTTCATTCGAAGGGGGCTTTGTCTTATTCCCCTTGGGTTTTTCTATAAATTCCCGAACGGGTGGGGAAAAGAAACCCGATAAAAACAGGCTGCCTTGTTTGTTAATCTCAACCCTTACATTCAACGTCATCTGTTTCCCGGTCGATACGGCGAATGAAAGTTAAATTTTTCCCGATAAGGCCCCCCGCCACCGTGACCCCATCTCTTCTTACAATAGGTAATCAGGCTGATCTCATTTGTCAGCGATTGAGCCCAAAAGTTTCACTATTTGGGTGATATCAATGGGTTTTTGACTTTAAAACTTAAAATGGGCAAGTTTATTTAATTTTACTTCTAACATTTTGGGGGTGCGAATGAAAAAAAAAACCCACCCCTTGGTTTGGATGATACCATTTTTAAGTTTTTTGGATCCCCGTTCCTTTGGGGTTTAACGGGTTTTTTGACCTGTTTGAAGGGGCCTCCCTCGTGGTCTCTTGGGGGTATTTTTTTTGGTCTGGAAACATCTTGGGTCGTGGTTGTTTTGGGCGGTTTGAAGTCCCTTTTTTGAAGGGACGGGGAATGCTGGCTCATCGCTGAAAAAACCCTTGGTCTATCTCGAAAATTTGCCCGGGTTTTTGGGGCCTCAGCGAATAAGCATAAACTTCCATATGGTATATGTTTTTACTCTTTCTTATTCCTAAAAAGGACTTTTGCCACGCAGACCTCTCCACGTTAAGGCAATAGGGTTTTGTGGAAAGGGAAGAATGAAAAAAATAAAAATCTTGACAGAAACAATACTTTTTCCGACTATCAGGTCAACAGCTAAAAATAAAAATCTTGACGAAACAATAGCTGTTCCGACTATCGGGTGTCGCTAATTAACTCCCTGCGGCAGTGAGCCCTACTGTTTTTACAGTAGGTAAATTAAGTGCGACTGAAAGGAGGAGGAATCCCAAACGCTTGCTTCTGGGGTTGAAAAAAATCTAGACAATAGCAGGGCATGTGTGTAAGTCTTTTGGATGTAAAAAATCAATAGAATGCAGAGATAACAATTTTAATATAATTATAGAAGAGATCAAGTTAATCTGTGTAACCTTTTGATTTGCTTTATTAGTATTTTGAGATGGCTCATTGGGATCTCGTTTTGAAATTCGAGCTTGATGGGATAACTTCAAAAGCCCCCTTGAACGCACTGGACGCTATTCATTCGATATATGTAATATTACTATTTTAAGTTAACGTTCAAAAAAGATGATTCATTAATGTAAAAACATCTTTAAAAACCCGGCATTCTCGTCTCCTCACAGAAAGTTTTGAAAAATCCCCATTGTCAGTCTCATACATTATTCATTTTTCATTGATGTTTGCTCTGAAATATGTAAAATTAATCATTTCTGATCTCGTTTGTAAACAAAATAAACTAAAATAAGTTTTGTCAAAAAACTAGGTTTCATTGACGTATTGGAGGTAAATTGGGGGACCCTTTGTAATATTTTTTTAAATTTAAAGTCTTATGATTTAAATTTTGAATTTACCTGTTGGTTGTTGAGATATGATTTTTATTAATTTTGACTTCGGTTTGGACAGGAAGTAAGGTCAAGTTTTCTTTGTTAAAATTTTGACTTAATAATCTGCAATGTTTAAAATTGTGATTCCTGTTGTGGTTGTTGAGATTGATTTTTTATATATTAAATTTTGACTTCGGTTTGTACGGAAGTAAGGTTTAGTTGGGGGCAACTTTTTTAATATTTTGACAATTAACATCTGTACAATGGTTTAAAGTGTGAATTTTCCTCTGTTATTTGTTTTATTAAATTTTTGACTTCGGTTGGACAGGAAGTAAGGTCAAATTAGGGGCATCTTTTGAAAAATTTTTTACAATAACGATCTGGCAATGGTACAAAAAATTTTAATTTACCCTGTGGTTGTTGAGATATGATTTTTAATATTAAATTTTTTTCCAATTTGGAGAAATAAAGGGCAAAAGGGTTTCCCTTTTTGTAAATATGTTTCAACAATTAAAATCTGTACAATTAAAAATGTCTTACCTCTTTAGTTTGTTGAGATGGATTTTTAAATATTAAACATTGACTTCCGGTTTGGACAGGAAGTAAGGTTTAAATTAGGGTCATCTTTTGTAAAATTTTTGACTTAACGATCTACAATGGACAAATTGTGAATTTACTCCTTGTGGTTGTTGAGATATGATTTTTTAATTATTAAACTTTGATTTATCGTAATTCATATCTGATTACCTAATCTGACGTCACAAATTACGTTTTCTCTGTTGTTCTAAGTATATCATTTGAAGTTCATTTTAAGTTTTCAAGTATGTGTTTTGTAGACAATCTATGGGAGAAGAAGAAGGAAAAAAAAAACTAGAGATGGTGTTTGATTAAACACTGGGGGTTTAGGACACTAAAAGTCAAATGGGGTCCTTTGTTTAATATTTTTGACATTCGATCTGCACCTTGTTGATTGTATTTACCTCTTTGGATGATTTTGTTAAAATTAAACTTTGACTTGGTTTGGACAGGAAATAAAAAGGTAAAAATGGGGTCCTGCTTTTTTAAATTTTGCGTTAACGATCTGCAATGGTGGCTGTGAATTTACCTCTTGTGGTTGTTGAGATTGATTTTTAAATAATAAAATTTTTACTTCGTTTGAACAGAAATAAGGTCAAATGGTCACCTTTTTTAAATTTTTGGCAATAAAAGATCTGACAATGGTAAAAAATTGTGATTACCTGTTGTGGTTGTTGAGATATGTTTTTTTTAATATTAAACCTTGATTTCCCTTTTTGGACAGGAAGGTAATGGGTCTTTTTAATATTTTGACAATTAACGATCAATGGTAAAGTGGCCTTTTTTGGGTTGAGATATGGTTTTTAAATATTAAACTTTGATTTCTTTTGGACAGAAGGTCAATTGGTCTTTAAAATATTTTCGACATCTCTACATGGTAAAACTTTACCTCTTGTGGTTGTTGAGATTGTTTTTTTAAATATTAATTTGACTTCTGTTTGGACAAAAGTAGGTCAAATTGGGGGTCACTTTTGTAAATATTTTTGACATCGATCTTACAATGTAAAATTGAATTACCTCTTGGTTTTTGAGATAGGTTTTTTAAAAGACTTGGTTTGGACAAATGGTAATTGAGGTCTCTTTAATATTTTTCGCAATCTAATCTTAATGGTGAAAAAGTCAATTCTCTTGTTGAATTTTTTAAATTTTAACTTTGACTTCCTGTTTGGACGGGAAAGTAAGGTCAAGTGGGTCCTTTCCGTAAATATTTTCGCCAATTAACAATCAATCAATGGTGCAAAAATGTCAACTTCCCTCTTATGGTTGTTGAGATATGATTTTTAAATTTTAAAACTTTGACTTCGTTTTGGACGGGATAAAGGTCAAGTGAGTCATTTTTTTGTAAATATTTTGAATTAACAATCTGTACAATGGTGCAAAAACTGTGAATTTACCTGTTGTGGTTGTTGAGATATGATTTTTAAATATTAACTTTGATTTCCCGGTTTGGACGAAGTAAGGTCAAATTGGGTCTCTTGTGTAAATTTTTTTCGACAATTAACAATCTATACAATGGTACAAAAATTAAATTTTACCTCTTGTGGTTTGTTGAGATATGTTTTTAAATATTAAACTTTATTCATCGTAATTCGATATCTGATGACCTACGTGTTAAGTTCTAAGTATATAAGGTTTCAAGTTCATGTGAAGTTTGCAAGTATGTGTTTTGTAGACAATCGATGGGAGAAAGAAAAAGGGAAAGAAAAAAAAAAAAAAAACGCAAAAACAATAGGTGTTTCGGTGATACAAACCTAAAACCAAAACTTTAATGTTAAACTGCACATGTTAGACCTTAACATGAATTACCCCTAATTCACTCAATAAAGTTAATATTTAAAATTATTCTCATGAACCCCAAAAAATTTACAATCATTTGAAAAAAATTATGGATTTTCTCAAAAGACAAACCTGACCTCTCCTTCCGGTTGCAACCAAGTTGGTATTCAAAAATCTATCTTATGAACCCCAAAGATATTTTCCAATCTTTTCATCATCTTTGAGACCTTAACTATCCATTTTGTTCACAGACAAACCCCAATCTACCTTCCCTTCCGGTCGAAACCGGTTTAAGTGAACAACTATTCAGATCACTATTCTGTAAATGTATTTGTACAGCAAAACATAGTTACGGGTTCAAACCGTGAAACTTAACACATGGTTAGCCTAACATAAAATTTTCCAGGTAACGTTGTGACGTCATGGTGAGGTCATTAATGTTATCGTTTAATTAATTAAAACAATATATTTTTATCTCGTGAACCACAATAGATACAGAACGAAAGGACTCGACATTTGATAAAAGACATGACCCTATTGACCCTTCGGCCCAAACGGGAAAGTTAAAGTTTAAAGGTTCTTTATAAATTGACGCAAATCTGAAAGCGTATTCAAAAGCATTCTGGGTTTATTTAAGTGGGATCTTCTCTTTTAAAAAATATATTTGGTGACGTCACGCTCTGCGGCCACTCTGGCGGCGGGTTTAAAAAAGTCACTTTTGCTATCTCGAGAAAACTTTGGGGCGGAATTTTCCCAGAACAATTGACCCCCATATATGAGAAATATTTATAAAGTATGAATGATCCATAATTGAACCGGAACTTACGGTTGGAAGAATTTAAATTATATGGGATGACTGAAAAGGAACAATGATTAAATATATCACATTATATATTATTTAATTATATTTAGGTGTTTAACCCTTTATGGGGAAAAATTTCTGAATATGAATGACGCCCATGATTGAACCGGAACTTACAGTTCGAAAATTAATATATGGGATATTAAACCGGAAGTTAATGTATTCAGTATAGCACATTATTGTTATATTTAATTATTTTTTTCTTCTTCTTCTTAATAAGACTAATTAATGAGACTCTGCATATATAGTTTTAGGGTTTTGGGTCTTAAACTTCACACATAGCTGCACCTTAACATGTGTTGTACACTAAGTTGTGACGTCATAGTTAGGTCATCGAATGAAATACACTAAATCAATGTTTAATATTTTCAAAAATCATACTCAGAACCCCAAAAGATATTTTCCAAAACTTTCCAAAGTTTTAGATCTTTAATTTATGTGTTTTCTACACAGACGTGACAATCCCATCTCTCCTTCGGTCGAAACCGAAGTTGAATATTTCAAAATCATATCTCGAACTCGAAGATATTTTTACAATCTTACATCATCTTAAGACCTTGAACTATGCCACATTTCGTTCAGGGTATAACCCTAATCTGACCTCTCCTTCCCTTCAAACCGGAGTTTAAGTGAAGAAATATTCTGAATCACTATTCTGAAATGTATTTGTACAGCCAAAACATAGTTGCGGTTCAAAGAACCTTACACATAGTTAGATCGTAACATATAGTTCAGGTAACGCTGTGACGTCATGGTGAGGTCATCTAATGTTTTACGTAATTAATTATATTAAAGAATAAAATTTTATATCTCGTGAACCCATGATTTTCTTGATTCCTTCATAATCGTACAGAACATGGGACTCGACATTTGATACAAGACATGACCCTATTGCCCCTTACTTCTGGTCAATCTGGAGTTCAAGTTTAAAAGCTCTTTATAAATTGACGAAATCTGAAGAGATTCGAAAATATTTTGGTGACGTCATCCTTTTACGCCCTCTGCGCCAGGTTTTAAAGTCACTTTTGCTATCTTGAAAACTTTAGACATAATTTCAAATTTGCTTGACATCCATATTATGGGGATGAATGACTTGAGATGTTTGAACCGGAACTTATGGTTGGAAGAATTTAAAATGATATGGGATGATTGAACCGTAAGTTAATGTATTCGTATAGCATTATATGTTATTTTAATTATATATTATGAAAACTCATATCCCCTGAGTAACTCTTGTTTTTAACAACTTTAGGTGATGACGTCAACCATATGATGCACTCCGAACACCCTTAGTTTGTTTCTCAAACTCAATACCTCTAGTTTTTTCCTCCTTCTCAGTGAGACCTATCCGACAAAAAAAACATATTAGTTGCAAAATTCACAGCACCTTATAACACATACTTTAGAACACAGACCTAATGTGGTTGTATCCCAAGTTGTGACGTCATGGTGGTCATCGATTCAGATCACACTAAATCAAGTTTAATAATTTCAAAAAATCATATCTCATGAAGCACAAAGATTCAATGGGCTAAAACAATGGAAATGTAAAACCATAATAACGGGGGTGAGACTTGCAATTTGCACAAACATTTTTCCCCATAATTACAATATATAAAAACATAAAATCCTACAAATCAGTTTCGCTATTATGGCTAAAACAATCAGTTTAAAACAAAAATATAACTCCCTACGTTGTAACTTGCACCAAATATTTATTAGATATAAAATACCCAAAATTCATAAAAAATTCATCCCTTCCGATTTAAGGGGTAAAACAAGAAATGTAAAACACAATAACATCCGAATGGAACAGCGTAGAGACGTAATTTTTCAAAAAATTTGCTGATTGTGCTATATCTTTAATCTAAAATCCATACAATCTGAATCAGTTCCACTATTGGCCTAAAACAATGAAAATTAAAATGCCTATAACTCCTTACGAAATGATGTTCAGACTTGTAACTTGGTAAACATTTAAAATGTATTATGTACCTTAAATTGATTTTAAAAAACCATCGGTTCCGGTTTAATTTGCTAAAACTGGCAAATTCAACCAAATAACTCCAACAATGGTTTCAAACTTGCCCATGGAGCAAAAACATTAATCTTGATATGATGATGTATCTTAAGTCATAACAAATCATTGAACATTACCGGTTCCGCTATCATTAAATTACAATTAGTGCTGAGATGGTTAAACGAAAAAACACACAAACCCATTTAAAAATTTGCTAACCAGCTAAAAAATCCAATATTTAAAATAAACACCCAGAATTTTGAAAAATTTACTGCCCATTTGTTGTTCTAGACTATTTTTCTAGACTTTTTTTGGTTATTAAACAATCATTGTGGAACTTTATTGATGCTTTCGATAAAATTGACACATTGTGCCATTTGCAAAATTTAATTCAATTACGTTGATAAAATAATAAAAGAAAATAAATAACTCATAAGTTATAAAAAAAGATCTGTACTCTTTCCTCAAAATCAAAAGTAATTCTTTTTGTATTAAATTGTTTCATAATTTATAATAAATTCATATAATGTGTTACCTTAATTTCCCAGTTCAGTGACGTTCAAAATTAAAAACTTCCCAAAAGTAAAAAAATGCATGTCATCGTACTAAATTTTGGAAATTCTGTTAGAAAATTTCTGAGATGGAATATCTTCCCTTTTAAAACAGGTAATTTGAATGCTATATATGACACAATTATTCTTCCTCATGGTCATGAAAAAAATAACTTTAATACATTGGTTCAATTTCTGAGATGGGGCGCTTTGATCTGTGATGATGTCATGAAACATTTTTGGAAAAGTCACTAGTCACTTTATGAATGAAGAAAAACTTTCTTTACAAAAACATAATATTGCAAAAATGTTTGGGACTTTATTTTTCGTTTTTAGATATCAAAGACTAAAATATAATTAAACATATCATGTAATTTTACATAAATTAAAATTACAATTGGTGCTGGGATGGTTAACGAAACAACAGCTACAATTTTAAAATTTTGCAAAATAAACACCTAACAATTTTGGAAAAATTTACTGACCATTTTGTTTTTCCCAGACTTTCTTTTCTAGACTATTTTGGGTTATTAAACAATCATTGTGGGAAGTTTATTGAAAAGACCAAACCATTAACAAACCGTGCGTCATGAGCCAAAAAAATAAAGTAGTGGATGCCAGAATAAAATTTTGTATAATTGGGGGTTTTTCGTATTTTTTATCCCCAATCAAATGACAAAATCTCCTGGATTTTATATAAAACAAATGAATGTTTTGCGTTCGTGCAATGGAGCGAATATTTTCATTCGTTGAAAGATGGAATTTCCCTTCAACTCGGCTTCCGAACATTCCATCGACATTCAGACATTCCATCTTTCAAGTCATGAAAATATTCTCACCCTTGTATATACCTCATTTTTTATATAATATTGCGCACCTCCTACCTTTGTTGTGTACCTCCCCGTCATTGCTAAGTGTTTTCTGTATTAAACATTTTTTTCATATTTTATGCCGTGTCCAAGAACAGTTATGTTTTGTTTCATGTTACATGTATTTTTCCGCAACAGTACCGCCACATTCGTGGATGGTCGTGGGGTCTTGGATGATACAAAGATCCTCCATGACCGAGCATTCATTTGGGTTAGTAGTTAGAGGGACAAGGGGGGGCTCTTAGATCAAAACAGCTCGTTAAAATTCCCATACATTATTTCGATATCCGTCTATTACAAAAACGTCCTCGACTTGGTCAAAGTGCAGAGTTGCATGCCGCAAGTCCGCAGTATTCTTTTGCGGCGTCAGGTCCGAAGGAAATAGCTGCGTGGATAGGAAGATCCCGGGTTTCTGTAAAGTGTATGAAGGTAATAACAACAATTTTGGGGGTAATAACATACCGATCAGATCCAGCAATTTTGGTTGCCATTGGACATTCTTTCATAGCAAAATACATTTTTAACGAACATTGTTTAGAATATTAACGTTATCAAGTTTCGTCTTTTAGATTACTGTCTTGAGTCCGCGTGAATTTCCCCATAGCCTCAGTTTCCCGTCAATTTCTTGCGAGCTTTGGACAAGCATACGCTAAATATTCATACTCACTGCCCACTTTACATCTGGACAACATGGGGATCCCAACAGTGAATGTCAAAATGAACATCACAATAATCATAAAACGAGATGCCATCTGAAATAAGCAGAAGGAAAAATTAAATCCCCCAGTTAAGGCACTACAGATATTTAGGTTATAGATATATTTGAAATGTTCTTATTGTGTAGTTATTGTGCTTCATGTTTTAATAATAATAATAATAATAATTGTGGACTTATATAGCGACGATCCACCAACTGATGTGCTCAAAGGGGCATTACATCATTACCCTGCTCAAAAGGCTCATAGGCTCATAATCATTCCGAAACCATCTCAGCTCCTGGGAGTATACAGCTCAATTGCTGCCATTACAGCGTATATAGGGCTAATCAACCAACTCTGCCCTCACGGGGACCAATTTAACCCCCGGGTGGAAAGGCAATTATGGTTAAGTGTCTTGCTCAAGGACACAAGTGTCACGCGGGTTTCAGACCACATTCTGCTACTAACACAGAACTGTGACTGTGTTGTTTGTTGCCCATAAAATGTCTACCGGTACAGAGGGTATTAATTCCCCAAACTTTTGCTTTATCATTTTTGCGTCCAAAAGAGCGACCAAGCCTCATCCATCGATCGGGGATATACTTCCCTCAAAGTGTGTAAACAAAGTGTTTGAGAAAATTGTTATAAAAATTTATTTTCACCTGAACCTTTTTCTGTTTGTATCATGATTTTATTTTGTTTTTTTTTTAAAGAAACCCTCACGGATTTTGGCTGCAATTGGACATCGTTTCATGAAAAAACAAAACCAAAACTAGGCTTAAGTGTTTTAGAACAACACACGTGTTCAAATCAACTTCGGTTCAATCAATTATCATCGATGATGTCAATATCATATTGTGCAAGGGTTTATCATCTTTTATAATAAATATCAATTTCATTTTTCAAAAGACATATCAATTTTGCGTTAGAATGTATTTGAATTTGAACTTATGATTGTAGCCTCCTCATGATTATGAAAAATAACAAGTTTGTCTAACTTATACTATCAGAGTTGGAAGCTATGAGATATGACCTTTTAAGAATTTGTAAAATCGTTACTTCATGTGCCACTAATTGGACCGTGGCTTGTTGTATTAACTCATTTCACCAGGTACAAGCTATTAATGAAATTCAATTGTGTTGTGTTTTCTAATAGGTGATTTAGTTCTTGAGATGACTGTTGAACTTGAAGTATTTGAGACAGCAATACGTGAAGATATGATAGCGACTTGAACACAATGTTTTTATTTTAAATATTGACACTAGCCCAACATACTTTCAAAAGAAACCGCTGCTAGATGATAAATCAACGTAAAAAATCACTCTGTACAAAAAATGGTTGCCAGGGTTGTAGGTAGCAGATCAACCTATTCAACGTTATTATGGGCATAAAGTCTACCATTGATTTAGGATGAAGGACTACATGTATAGTAACTGGATTAGCAACACCAAATTCAAAGAGCGAGAAGTGTGATTCGGTGTTACCGGAGGAGTTGGGGTTACTGAAAACAATAGGCATGGAGACCATACTCAATACTTTCCTTACCTTTCTTCAGCTAATTGTACCATTAAACAACTATAACTTCATGATAAGTTGAAGAAAGCATCCGTGCTTTCCATCTTCCTGCCCCGCCCCAGAAGGTTTTGTCAAAGGTAAATAATTCCCAATTCAAACAAATTAAAATGTAATTATATCCACGGATCAAATCTATAATTATAGTTTTCACTTTGTTTATGGAAAACCTTTCAATTTGGAGATTCTGAAATGGTAAAGCCAGCAGTATTTATCTCTTGGTATTAAGTCTTATAAAATAAATTTAATCTTTATTTGTAATACCTTCACTTTCAGTTGATTTATAACAAAAATATAATGATAAATTGACGTGATAGTGACACTGTAATCAACATCTCCTTGTTGTGACATGTATAAACTGTTGTTCACCTATACCATAGTTAAAATTATTTATAAATTTGAAATAATTATACATTGATTTTAACTTTTCAAGGGTTGTACATGATTGGCAAAATGTCTTAGATCAGATGCATTTGTGCATAAATTGTTGCGACATTGAAATAATCCAAAAGTTAATATGGATACTTGTAAATTGCTAATAAAACAATAAAATACATATTTATTTTAACTGTCTGTTGGGTTTCATAACTTGACTTTTGTGGTTTACGCCCTCCCCATTCGACTCTTTGGTGACCTGTTTTAACCTAATTTATAAACAATCTAGAAATGAGTGTGGTCTTACAACAAGTGATGACTTCGGTGTAAATAGACCCAACCATGATCGCTGTTGATGAAAGCAGAATCAACCTGCATTTTATAATGATGTACGCTCTGTGTACAGTTTAGTGACAGTTCAGAATGGGTGAGCATTCAGGGGTTGTCCGGTAGAATCATTAATTTTAAATAAAATGTCTGCCTCCCAAGTTCTTGGTGATGGCATGCTGCCGCGTGATGAACCAACACATTTGGGTTTTTTCGTTGGTCTATCATTTGCAGCACTATACGAATCCAAGACTAGGGGGAAGGGAGGGGCAAACAAGCAATAAAAGTATAAGGGCCCAAATTGCAATTCCTGACTGACTGACTGGTGCTTCATTATGTCGAAAATCACCCCAACATCAATTCTGCATAGCTGAAGAAGTTGCAAGATGTTTCTGTCCTTTCTAAAAGATTTAGATTGAAAATAGGAATGCAGGCTTAGATTTAAATAAATGTTTGTTTAGCGGCATGGTTGGAAGGTGGTTATCCAGATACACCCCTTCTCTTGGGCTGAAATGCCAGTACCTGTAAAAATAACAAATTATAAGCCTTGGTGCGCAATAAACAGCCATTAAAAACTAAATAAGAGAAATGTTCATCATTGGTGGCAGGGCCTTCTCAAACGATCTGTTAAACCCTCGAGAGAGGAGTGTTCCTGGAGTTAACACAGTTAGTAATTACATTGTTTTGAAAAAGCCACAGACACTGGCAGTCTATGATATCTAAAGTAGACCATTCCACACATGTCTTAGAGGGTGTCGGTTCTCAGACCTTAAAGCTTTCTTTTGAGGGTGGGGAAAGTAATTGCTGCCATATGCCTGTGCAAATCAACCATCCATTGTACAAGACCTACAGATCCTTGCTCGATAAGTGGAACCATCTGTTTGGCATCGAACATGCCCTTTGGTCTCTTGCGGCGTATGATCCTGAGCATACCCAGACAGAGTGGCTGCGTTATGTTGTCATTTGGAGATGTGGTTGAGATATGCTGCATAAGTATATGGCTGTTTGAGGTGTTTACCAAGGTCATACAGGAGAGAGCTACACACTACACAGCCGTCTAGTGTGTCATCTGGGGTTGTAAATAATACTACCATATGAGAACGTAATGTGGAAATCATTTGGATGTAACAAATTAATTGGAATGCATAGATAATGCTAATATCATTAATAGGTGTGCCAGTGCCAGTGGACCATTCCATTCGAATAAAGTGGTAGAGTACCTCCCTCGTCGGAGGAGGTTTTAACATAAGACGTTCAACCATACAAGATTGATGGCTTGAACAGTTACGATACTGCATTTTTGGATGTGGTGTCCAACGCCGTGTTGGGGTACAGTGGCTGGAACTCAGTCTGGCGACCATGATACATCGGAGTCAACATGCTGTAAAATAATAGTTAAGTTTTAGGTACATGGATAAGTATTTGAAATTCAAGTTCTAATTTATGTGATGGAAAATATTATACAGTGAACGTATGTAAAAAATAATAGGAAGGTTTTATAAGTGGACCAGATAGTATTTGCTGGTCAGTTTCTAATTTGTAGAATGGAAAATAGTGTATAATTTAGAGTAGCTGGACCATTGAGTTGAGGACATTGAGTTTGTTTCAAAATTGCAAATTATTCTTGACAGTAATGTAATAAATTGAAAAATCTTCTCTTTGAAACTCTCATCAAAAGAAGGTATTTAAGTGCAGGTCATATGCTCATAATTTCATGTGATTGTGATATGAGTGATGTCAGGAGAGGCCTCGAGAACAGGACCTAAATTTATGTATTGTCATGAATATTGTGCATTTTCCTGTGAAATAATTTGTCTATGGTTATTTATTATCTGAGAGATTTATGAATTAAAGGAAAGTGCAGTAAGCGTAGCTAGAGCTGCCCAGCTAATTTGTACAAACTGAAGATTTTGGAAAATAAAATTACAAAATATGGCATAAAATTTCTGAATAATTTTATATATAACAACTAATTTCCTATCCTTATATTCTCACAATACGACTTTGGTGACATATTTGTATTTTTGTTAGTTGTTTACTGTCCAAGTATACAAAGCTAACTAGCATTTAGTCATAGTAGTTAAACAGGCACACAATGTGACGACGGGCAGACAGCTTAAAATAACAACATATAAAAACACGAAGATATTACAGGAAATCCTCTTAAAAGTAACTAGAATGCCTCTTTCTGACCCGTGTACTTCTTGGCGATCGACTTTGCAGCCTAAAAATGACATCTGAGCCCATGGCACCACGCAAAACATCGTCGATATCGTTACATGCGCTCCATTATAACCATCTCGCCACGTATTACCTTGCGGCGCTGATCTGATTCTTCCTTGCAACGCCATGAAACGTTTAATATTTTGCACAGCGTAATTCGACACCTGATGACGTAATCGCGGCATCACAAACGGTTTCGTCTGCTTGATATGTTCTGTTTATGTATTAAGTTTGAAGGCTGTATGCTAGCAGGATGCCTTTGTTACCGGACAAGCGCCACTGAGAATAAGAAGTTTAAAAAACAGCACAAAAACAACAGGTGTTGGCTGCGCGCTCGCACCTAAAAAAACAGAAACAAAAATGCCGACGCGATCTGGGGAGACCAAACCGGAGACTTTGTTTGGCCTCACAGTATAAACAGCTTGCACTGGACGTTTATTACCCATAAAGTGTCCGCGTGCACTAACCTTGACCATGGCGTAGCCCTCCAAGAACAATGGATTTGGCACATTCGTGACGTTTTGTTCACAACTGACGCAAGGTCTCAAAGAGACTAACCCAGGAGAAATATCTCGCCCCCCACCTCAGCGTTTTTTGTGTTCGCCATTGATCTCCATTATATTGACTGTAATGGAGATCATCAATAATGTTCGCCCTGCAGATGATGGTTTGCCGCATCTACTTTAGATTGCTTCTACATCTAGGAACGAGCTTCTGAAATCATTTGGAATCATTGCTCCGTATAAGCTCATTGTATTTGCGCATTTGGGTATAACGTGGTATGGATTACAGCAGGCTGGCGCACTTCGGGGTAATAGACTTCTGCTTGTACCTACCCTGTCGAAATGGCTTTACAGCAGTATATCTTAGAGCGTAACTTTCTGGCCGTGCAGCTTTCTGGCCGTTTTGTGTTGTAACTATATATATACCCTGTATGTACGGCAAAACTGTTGCGTGGGTGCGGAGATTGTCTTGACTTGCTGAACAGCAGTACCTCGTTCTGATTCGTCGCGGCGGTTGCCCCTCTTTTTGGACCATTTACAAGACCCTGGGAATAATTTGTATCCTGTTGGTAGTGCGACGTATATTGTAAACTATCAACATAAACCACGCCCACTTGCATATGCAAACTCAACGATCCTCAGAAGCCTATGTGATACACGCTTTGGGCAATCAGGATACATTTTAAACCACCGTCATGATATCATGAATATGGATGGTGGACTGCGAAGCTTTGAAGGCCACCGTGTAAGAGTTAGCACTCTGTTAAAGTATATGTTAAAATAATTGACCTGTTTGGGCCGTTGACGGTTAAAAGGTAGTATAAATGTTGATTTGCTATTTTTCAAAGGGTTTAGTAATGTTTATATCGCGTTTTGCTAAAACTGAGTTGGAACTTGTGTTTGCCTACCTGTGAACGATGTCTAGTGGTGTTTAAATATGGCGTTTATCGCGTTTTGCTATGAAACTCTTCAAATATGCATTATTGGAGATGTATTAAATTTTTAGATGCCCAAAATATGTACCAACCTATAGAAACATGGAAAAAATCTCAAAATCATTTGAGCGTTAACCCCTGTACATGCCCCTGAAGATTTGTTTTGTGAAACAGGGATAGCATCCTGACTTCGTGTGCAGATTATTTATTTTAAAGTACTTCTCATGTTTACCTGTTTTAGCATACTATAGCATGGACACCTTTCATTGTTAAACAAAACAAAAATAAAAAGTAACAATTATATTAATAAAACACAGTGCTCAGTGGGTTAATATTTTATGTTTAGAAACATGTCCCAGGCAGTCTTTACAATGTTCCAACCCCCATGAAAATTTCTTGATATACAGTAATACTAGGGGTGCATGGTGAACAATATTATTTTTATAAAAAACAAACTTACCTAAGGTCATCGATAATAACTTCTGTCAGTGTCACTCTCAAACTTTGCCAGCAACAACCCTTTTTAGATGATATGATGTTGTACTTTAGAACCTAATAATTGTCTTATGAGTTAAAACCCATCAATCTGTCAACAAACCATGAATACTGATTATAACCCATTCTAGATTATGTGGTACATATCCATACACAGTCGGGTAGCCACCATTGTTATGTTTCATTGCATAGGAGTCGAACTTAAGTTAAACTGACAAAGGGGCCCTTTCAACCAATCGTTCAGGGGCATGTCAGGGTTCAATATAAAATTTATATTTTAATGATTTAGTCTTGTTTCTAATAGGACTGTAAAATTTTTGGGGGGCCCAGAATATTTTTAAAAATAGGTGAAATAACCCCCCTGGCATTATCATACAGGGATCTAGAACACTAACGCTTTGGGTCTTTGGGCGGCCCCGGACCCGGGCACCACCCGTTGAGAATTACTATCACTCCCGAGTTCATTCCCCAGTATTCACATTATTTAGCCAAATGTTTTCCCCTTTTTGCCCGATCTCGTTAACACTGTCAATTTAATCATTTTATCATGGAACTTTCTATCTCGTTATGTAAACAGAAATAAACAAAATTGTGACCAGATTAAGAAATGATTTTCCAAAATGGAAAGGGATATTTTGACAGTATTGGGACATCATTCCAGTCACAGCTGAACCAGTGAAAGTAAAAATCATTGAAAATTCTATTTTTATCAGCAGCCATGGTAACCTTTAGTCAAACCTGCAATAAATTGCATCAGTGAGTTTGGGCATTTTGAGGCCTATATCTCGAAATTTGGTAAAGATATTTTGATGCAAATTGGTACACAGGGTTAAACGCACCAAATCTAGGAAAATAGAATCTTCTGTCGAAAGTAGTGTATAAAATCTCCTTTTCAAGTTAGTAAGGTCCTTCAAAACCCACAAAACATATGTTGTGTGTTCGCTACCCCATAGAGGTATATAATTATGTTGTCACTGACAACATTTAGAGTTAATTGACTCTTCATGATCTCTTTTGTAATTGTAACAACAAATGTGGGCAATGCATTTTGCGTAAACAAAATCAATTTGGAATCTTTCCTTGTGAAAGAAGGGCGTGCGATACCAGCAGCACCAACCAGTACAGGATGGTATCAGGTTTGTAATATGTGACCCGCTCTGCGAAAAAAAGGGTGATAAGGGACTATGTCTACTAACGTAAGGGCTGTTCTGTGTGGAGGGTGAAACAAAAATTCACAACGTGATTTTTTGTTGTTGGTTATTATTCTATTATATCAATACTTTCTATAATTTATTTACAGAAATATTATTATTGATGAGTAAAGATTACTAAAACAAACGTTTTTGTGTCCCTTGTGTTCGTCTTCTGTGTGACTCTTTGTCAGTTTTAGGGGAAAGGGAAAAGTCCTCAAAGTTACGCTTTCGCTTAGTGATACAGCACAAACATTCCTAAAGGAGACCTGAAATTTTACGAAAGATAGCTCAAAAGGAACATAACTTATTTGCAAGTATGGGTATTCAAGAGAGTTTCCTTCTCTTAGCTCATTTCTTTTTTCCACCTTGCTGTGTTTAAGGGCTGTATCTCTGAAGGCTGACTTGTTGTACAAAATGGTACAAAAGCCGAATATGTAAATCTAGTATATCTCCAGCGAATGCAAAATGCCACAGGGTTCAAATTCACACCAAATTAAAGCTTATAATGTAACCAATTCAGCTATGTATGTAACTCAATTTTTAAATTTTGTCCAATAATACCCATTTTCTGTCAGGCCGGTCACATAGCTTATAAGCCACACTTCCTTCTTATAGAAGAGATCAAGTTCATCCTGTGTACAGCCTTTCGATTTGCTTTATATTAGTATGACGATATTGGGCTCATTGAATCATGCGTTTATGAGATATTCAGGAGCATGATGCAAGGATAACTTCATTAAATACCCACTTGAACAGCACTGGGCACGGCTATCACATTCATTCAATATATTAGCTTAATGATTACTTTATTTAAATTAACGTTCAATAAAAGATGATTATTAATGTAAAAAAATATAATTAAAACCGGCATTCTACGTATCTCAGTGTCCTCTGAGCAGTAAGTTTGAAAAAATCCCCACATCGGGTCAGTCTCATACATTATTATTTTTTTTTCCATTGATGATGCTCGAGTAACGCTTGTCAATTTAATTATTTTCTGATCTTCAAAAATAAAGGCAAAATTGGACAGATTAAAATGATTTTTTCAAAATGGAAAAGTGGATATTTTGACAGTATTGGGACATCATTCCGGAGTCACTGGCTGAACCAGTGAACGTAAAATCGTGAAAGTTCTATTTTTATCAGCAGCCATGGTGGTCCTTTTAGTCAAAGCACACACGGCTAAATCCATCAGTGATTTGGGGGCATTTTAGAGGGCCTATATCTCGAAATTTTAGTAAAGATATTTTGAGTGCAAATTGGTACACAGGGTTAAACGCACACAATCTGAATATAGAATCTTCTGTCCAGTAGTGTATAAAATCTCCTTTTCAAGTACTCAGTGGTCGCTTCAAAACCCAGGAAACATGGATAAGTTGTGTGTTCCGTACCCCGCAATTTGAGGTATAATTATGTTGTCACTGACAACATTTAGGTTAATTGACTCTTCATGATCTCTTTTGTAATTGTAACAACAAATGTGGGCGTGCATTTTGCACGTAAACAAATCAATTTGGAAATCACTTCCTTGTGATAAGACAGGGCGTACGATACCAACCTGACACCAACGTCCAGTACACAGTGATGGCATCAGGTTTGTAATATGTGACCTGCTCTGCGAAAAAAAGGGTATTAGGGACATATACTGCAACGTAAAGGCAAGCTGTTCTTATGTGGAGAGGTGAAAAAAAAAAAGTACAACGTGATTTTTTTTTTTGGTTTAATGGCTTCATTATATCAATACTTTCATAATTTATTTACGAAATATTCATTATTGATGAGTAAAGATTAAAACAAACGTTTTTGTGTCCCTCTTTGTGTTCGTCTTCTGTGACTCTTTTGTCCATTTTTAAGGAAGGAAAACCTCCCAAAGTTACGCTTTCGTAGTGATACGGCACAAACATTCTAAAGGAGACCTGGAAATTTTTGAAAGATAGCTCAAAAGGAACATAACTGTTGCTAGTGGGTATTCAAAGAGAAGTTTCCTCTTAGCTCATTTCTTTTCCCACTTGCTGTGTTTAAAGGGACTGTATCTCTGGAAGGTGCACTTCCGTTAATTTGTACAAAATGAATATGCAAAAATCAGTATAGTGTTCCAGAATGCAAAATACAGGGTTCAAATTGGTACACCAAATTAAAGCTTATAATGTAACCAATTCTATTTATGTATGTAACTCAAATTTTTAAAATTTTGTCCAATAATACCCATTTTTGTCCGAGCCGGTCACATATAGTGTAAGCAACACCTTCCTTCATAACTTAAACCTTTCAATCGTGTGCCAAGCATTAAAGCTCAAAAGTTACATTCAGTTGGATACCATGGAGTATTTTGGCACACAAAAGTGCAGGTCCTTGGTTACCAGTGCCAAATGGCACTATGGCCATCTTGGTGGTAATCACTATGTCAACAGCGCCGCTCTTTTGGCAGTGCAGTTTACAAAAAGGCACGCGCGCGTGGGTTTGAAAATAGTTACCAGCAACGCGTCCCTTCACGATCAGACATGGATCGACGATGAGAGAGAACATATTTTGGAAGAAATCTTTGCTGATAGCGGGGTCTGACATGTCCTCAGACGATCTCTTCCCCACTTACGTCGTAGAAGACAGTGATAAGATGAGAGCATATATTCAGCCTCATCATCTTTCATCGGGAAAAGCAGAATTTCCAGGGTCTGGATGGCGTGCAGCAAGTGCCCCGGTTATAAGCGTAAGCGACCGCCCGTGCAATTTACAGAACACACCGGTTGTACTCCAAGATTACAGTAAGTTCTCACCCTCCAAATCTTGCAACTGTACATTTGTCCAAACGGTAGGGGAATTGATGGTGAAGAGACCAATCAGTTATGCAGCCCCAAACTTTGTCTGCAGGCACAGCCAATCCGCCTAGTGCTTGGACTCTGACAACAATATTTCCCGAAATGATGGCTTTCGTCGCATTACTTCTATCGCATGGGCATCAAATAAAAGACTGATACAGCATGCATTGGTCCAACGTCCGAGAAGTCCTGCGAAGTCCCCTGTATTCGTCGACCATGGCTCGTAATAGATTCCACGGCAATCCTTCGATTTTTGCACCTCGCCAACAGCAACCAAGCTGAAGATAAACTCCCCCTGACAACCCGACTTTTCAAAGTTCGCCCTCTACTGGATGATTCCTTGCCATCCTTTCTTCGGATCTATAAGCCTGGAAGAAACCTCTCACACGGACGAGACTATGGTAAAATTCGAATGGACGAATCGGCTGAAACAGTACTGATGCCACAAAAAGGCTGCCAAATGGGGATTGAAATACTTTTTCTTTGGAACAGGTCAGGAAACCGGTACACTTGTGCATGGAGCTTGTTCACGGGGTCTCAACCATGTCGCCACCACCAAGTAAAACTCACTCATTGCTTATGCTGCAACGCACCATCCACCCAATCTTCCTGCACAAGGCAAAATAGTCTTGAATCTACTGAAAGGATCTAGAAACATAAGGGACATTGCATCTATATGGATAAATTGGTTCAATAGTCCGCTCTGGTATCCAAGTTGTCACAGCTAGGATTTGGAGCTTGTGGAACTGTGCGGATATACACCACACCGAGGGCATTCCAGATTTTGCAAACCTAAAAAAAACACCACATGACAAGAGATGCTGATCCCAGTTTTATCAAAAGCAGGTAACTATGGCGTCGTATGGCGGCAGGATACGAAGCGATGTCACTCTCCTGACAAACTATGGGTGATATCAGCAGGGTGTCACCTTGCAAAAACAGATTCACCGCCAGCAGGAAGAGTTCGACTGGATATCGTGAGCAAAAAAACCATCCATAGTCAATTATTATAATAAATACATGGAAGGGTGTGGATCTAGCAGGCCCAATGATTATGCAAAATATTATACGCACAATCACCGAACACTAAAATGGTGGAAAAGATTATTCGTCGATACCATGCTGAACATTTTGTTTATTGAGCATGCTATCGTGCACAATAGCATCCCTACAAACAGTCGCTTACGTCAGGTTTTGGGAAATTTCCGGGTGAAGGTGATGGGGTCTCCTTTCACCTGAAGTATAACCAACACAACATGCAAATCAACTCATGCGAGTTCCAGGCCTTCAAAGTCAACATCCACACTTTCCTGGACGCGGTCGCAAAGAAACGGAACTGTGTTGTATGCAGCACAAAGTTTAAGAGAAGAACAAACTCGTATGATATGTAAACATTGTCATAAGCCAATGTGTAGTGCCATGCTTCTGAGAGAAATTTCACGGCCAATGATTCAAGTTCATTCCCTTGCAATCTCTGCCTCCTCTCCTCCCCCCCCTCCCCCCCCTCTCTTCAATGTTGGACGCACTCGCCTTGATGTGATAAACACTGCAAGCCCAACTCTGCCCTCCATTAACACAGCTCCCAGAATTTACCCATGTGGCAGGTGGCCTGGACAACAGCCTTTAGATGCAACATTAGTGAGGGGGTGCAAACGATCAGTGCGTTAAATCTATGGATGGCCCTGGGACTGTATGTACGCTGGGCTGATCAGTTTAGTGACATATTTCCATGCACTGTAATAGTTGTGGTGAGCTAAATAATTATGAACCTTTAACCACCGCTGAGTTCTGTCAAGTTTCAACGACATGTGATGATGCAGCCCGCAATCGTGTGGAAATGCGAGAACACGCCCATTGAAGTACATGTGCCGTGCGATGCCACATGTTTCAAACGCAGTAACAACTTTATCAGCCAGACCTTTTACGAGAAACGTCGGGAGAAGCACAGCTGGCACAAAGTTTAAGAGAAGACAAGCTCCATTATGATATGTAAACATTGTAATAAGCCAATCGTGTGTAGTGCTTCGAGTATATATTTCTAGAAATTTCCTTCAATGATATCTAAGTTCATTCCCCTTGCAATCTCTGCCTCCCTCACCCCCCTCTTCAATGTTGGACGCACTCGTATGATAAGGTAAATGACTGCCAAACCCCAACTCTGCCCTCCATTAACCAGCCCTTGAATTTACCCATATTGGCGAGTGGCCTGGACAACAGCCTTAGATGCAACGATTAGTGAGGGTGCAAACGATCAGTGGTTCATAATCTGGACTTGGACCCTGGGACTGTATGTACGCTTGATCAGTTTTATGACATATTTCACATGCACTTGTAATAGTTGGGGTGAGCTAAATACCATGAACCTTTAACCACCGCTGAGTTTCTGTCTAGTTTCAACGACATGTGATGATGTAGCCCGCAATCGGTGTGAAAAATTCTTGAGAACACGCCCATTGAAGTACATGTACCGTGCGATGCCATGTTTCCAAAACGCAGTAACGCAACTTTATCGGCCAGGGGACCTTTTACGAGAAACGTCAGGAGAAGCACAGCTGTACAAAAAGTTTAAGAAGACAAACTCATTATGATATAAACATTGTAATAAGCCTAATGTGTGTAGTGCCATATGCTTCGAGAAATTTCACAGCCAATGAGTTCAGGTTCATTCCCCTTGCAATCTCTGCCCTCCTCTCCACCCCCTCTTCCAATGTTGGACGCACTCGTATGATATAAACACTGCAAACCAAACTCGCCCTCCATTTAACAGCCCTGAATGGTTACCCGTGCAAGGATGCCATGTTTCCCAAAAGTGGTGTATAACTTTATCGGCCAGACCTTTACGAGAAACGTCGGGAGAAGTATTAGCTGTACAAAGTTTAAGAGAAGACAACTCGTATGATATGTAAACATTGTAATAAGCCAATGTGTGTAGTGCCATATGCTTGAGAAATTTCTGCCAATGATTCAAGTTCATTCCCCTTGCAATCTCTGCCCCCCCTCCCCCTCTTCAATGTTGGACGCAACTGCCCATAACCAACTCAACATTGAAGAGGGGGAGAGGAAGAGATACATTGCACTTGTAACTCCATCCAACTTGAAGTGATTTGACAGACTCTTATATGTGCACATATTATTACTGATTTCATATATTGGCGCGTAAGATAATTGTACTATTTATCTGTTATTGTACACTTCTTTCAATGGACATTGAAGAGGCAGTGTCACATGAGTCAATGCACAGGACAATCAGTTCCAGGCAATCTGCAAAGACAATAAAATACTAACATTTATATATTCGCTTCTTTTTCATTGCTTAATGTTTTTACACTCGTCGAGAGAAAATGTGCATCCGAGCATTTGTTTAGCCTGCAGCTACCATTAGTTGCCTCTAAGTTTGCTTGTAAAAAGTATACTTCTGTGACCCTGCCCATACAGTATTTCATATCACCTGAAAGACTAATAACCGCCTTTCAATCCATTGTCATGAGGGGCGCTAAACACACAAACTTAGTAAAAATAACCTCTGGTAAACAAGAGAGTCATTTCACTGACATGTCATGTGTGGTAAATCCATGCGACACGAGTGACAAATATCTGTTGGTATTGAAAGGGTTATAGAAGAGATCAAGTTCATCCTGTGTACAGCCTTTTGATTTGCTTTATATTAGTATGACAGTATTGGGCTCATTGAATCATGCGTTTATGAAATTCGAGCATGATGCAGGATAACTTCCTTAAATACCCACTTGAACAGCACTGGGCACGGCTAATTCATTCAATATATGCTTAATGATTACTTTATTTAAATTAACGTTCAATAAAGATGATTATTAATGTAAAAAAAAACATAATTAAAACCGGCATTCTGCGTCTCCCTCATAGCAAGTTTTGAAAAATCCCCCCCCGTCCGCATCGTCAGTCTCATACATTATTATTTTTTTTCCATTGATGATGCTCGAGTAACGCTGTCAATTTAATTATTTTCTGATCTCAAAAATAAACAAAATTGTGACAGATTAAGAAATGATTTTCAAAATGGAAAAGGGATATTTTGACAGTATTGGACATCATTCCGAGTCACTGGCTGAACCAGTGAAAGTAAAAATCGTGAAAGTTCTATTTTATCAGCAGCCATGGTAACCTTTAGTCAAAGCACACGGCTAAATTGCATCAGTGATTTTGGGGGCATTTAGAGGCCTATATCTCGAAATTTGGTAAAGATATTTTGATGCAAATTGTGGTACACAGGGTTAAACACACAATCTGAATATAGAATCTTCTGTCGAAAGTAGTGTATAAAATCTCCTTTTCAAGTTATAGTGGTCCTTCAAAACCCACAAACATATGTTGTGTGTTCATTACCCCATAGGGTATATAATTATGTTGTCTGACAACATTTAGGTTAGTTGACTCTTCATGATCTCTTTTGTAATTGTGACAACAAATGTGGGCAATGCATTTTTGCGTAAACAAAATCAATTTGGAATCACTTCCTTGTGAAAGAAGGGCATGCGATACCAACCTGACACCAGCAGTACACAGGATGGTATCGGGTTTGTAATATGTGACCGCTCGCTCTGCGAAAAAGGTATAAGGGACGCTATGCTACTAACGTAAGGGCTGTTCTATGTGGAGGTGAAAAAATTCACAACGTGATTTTTTGTTGTTGGTTTATTGGCTTCTATTATATCAATACTTTCATAATTTATTTACAGAAATATTATTATTGATGAGTAAAGATTAAAAACAAACGTTTTGTGTGTCCCTTGTTCGTCTTCTGTGTGACTCTTTGTCGGTTTTAAGGAAGGAAAACCTCAAAGTTACGCTTTCGTGATTTCGGCACAAACATTCCTAAAGGAGACCTGAAATTTTTGAAAGATAGCTCAAAGGAACATAACTGTTGCTGTGGGTATTCAAGAGAGTTTCCTCTTAGCTCATTCTTTTCCACTTGCTGTGTTTAAAGGGCTGTATCTCTGAAGGCACTTCCGTTAATTTGTACAAAATGAATATGCAAAAATCAGTATATCTCAGAATGCAAAATACAGGGTTCAAATCTACACCAAATTAAAGCATAATGTAACCAATTCAGCTATGTATGTAACTCAATTTTTAAATTTTGTCCAATAATACCCATTTTGTCGAGCCGGTCACATATATAAGCCACACTTCCTTCTTATAGAAGAGAATCAAGTTCATCCTGTGTACAGCCTTTTGATTTGCTTTATATTAGTATGACAGTATTGGGCTCATTGAATCATGCGTTTATGAAATTCGAGGCATGATGCGGGATAACTCATAAATACCCACTTGAACAGCACTGGGCACGGCTAATTCATTCAATATATGAATGATTACTTTATTTAAATTAACGTTCAATAAAGATGATTATTAATGTAAAAAACATAATTAAAAACCGGCATTCTGCGTCTCCCTCTAGCAAGTTTGAAAATCCCCCGCATCGTCAGTCTCATACATTATTATTTTTTCCATTGATGATGCTCGAGTAACGCTGTCAATTTATTTTCTGATCTCAAAATAAACAAAATTGTGACAGATTAAGAAATGATTTTCCAAAATGGAAAAGGGATATTTTGACAGTATTGGGACATCATTCCGAGTCACTGGCTGAACCAGTGGTAAAATCGTGAAAGTTCTATTTTATCAGCAGCCATGGTAACCTTTAGTCAAAGCACATACGGCTAAATTGCATCAGTGATTTTGGGGGGCATTTTAGAGGCCTATATCTCGAAATTTGGTAAAAGATATTTTGATGCAAATTAATTGGTACACAGGGTTAAACGCACACAATCTGAATATAGAATCTTCTGTCGAAAGTAGTGTATAAAATCTCCTTTTCAAGTTATAGTGGTCCTTCAAAACCCACAAACATATGTTGTGTTCATTACCCCATAGAGGTATATAATTATGTTCACTGACAACATTTAGGTTAATTGACTCTTCATGATCTCTTTTGTAATTGTAACAACAAATGTGGGCAATGCATTTTGCACGTAAACAAAATCAATTTGGAATCACTTCGCTTGTGAAAGAAGGGCATGCGATACCAACCTGACACCAACCGGTACACAGGATGGTATCAGGTTTGTAATATGTGACCCGCTCTGCGAAAAAGGGTGATAGGGACGCTATGCTACTAACGTAAAGGGCTGGTCTATGTGGAGGGTGAAAAAAATTCACAACGTGATTTTTTGTTGTTGGTTTATTGGCTTCTATTATATCAATACTTTCATAATTTATTTACAGAAATATTATTATTGATGAGTAAAGATTAAAAACAAACGTTTTGTGTCCCTTGTGTTCGTCTTCTGTGTGACTCTTTGTCAGTTTTAAGGAAGGAAAACCTCCAAAGTTACGCTTTCGTAGTGATACGGCACAAACATTCCTAAAGGAGACCTGAAATTTTTGAAAGATAGCTCAAAAGGAACATAACTGTTGCTGTGGGTATTCAAGAGAGTTTCCTCTTAGCTCATTTCTTTTTCCACTTGCTGTGTTTAAAGGGCTGTATCTCTGAAGGCACTTCCGTTAATTTGTACAAAATGAATATGCAAAAATCAGTATATCTCCAGAATGCAAAATGCCACAGGGTTCAAACCTACACCAAATTAAAAGCTTATAATGTAACAATTCAGCTATGTATGTAACTCAATTTTTAAAATTTGTCAATAATACCCATTTTGTCGAGCCGGTCACATATATAAGCCACACTTCCTTCTTATAGAAGAGATCAAGTTCATCCTGTGTACAGCCTTTGATTTGCTTTATATTAGTATGACAGTATTGGGCTCATTGAATCATGCGTTTATGAAATTCGAGCATGATGCAGGATAACTTCCTTAAATACCCACTTGAACAGCACTGGGCACGGCTAATTCATTCAATATATGCTTAATGATTACTTTATTTAAATTAACGTTCAATAAAGATGATTATTAATGTAAAAAAAAACATAATTAAAACCGGCATTCTGCGTCTCCCTCATAGCAAGTTTTGAAAAATCCCCCCCCCCCCGCATCGTCAGTCTCATACATTATTTATTTTTTTTTTCCATTGATGATGCTCGAGTAACGCTGTCAATTTAATTATTTTCTGATCTCAAAAATAAACAAAATTGTGACAGATTAAGAAATGATTTTCCAAAATGGAAAAGGGATATTTTGACAGTATTGGGACATCATTCCGAGTCACTGGCTGGGAACCTTTAGTCAAAGTACACACGGCTAAATTGCATCAGTGATTTTGGGGGCATTTTAGAGGCCTATATCTCGAAATTTTGTAAAGATATTTTGATGAATATTGGTACACAGTGTTAAAATAAACAATCTGAATATAGAATCTTCTGTCGAAAGTAGTGTATAAAATCTCCTTTTCAAGTTATAGTGGTCCTTCAAAACCCACAAACATATGTTGTGTGTTCATTACCCCATAGAGGTATATAATTATGTTGTCACTGACAACATTTAGGTTAGTTGACTCTTCATGATCTCTTTTGTAATTGTAACAGCATTTTGCATTCTGGAGATATACTGATTTTTGCATATTCATTTTGTACAAATTAACGGAAGTGCCTTCAGAGATACAGCCCTTTAAACACAGCAAGTGGAAAAAGAAATGAGCTAAGAGGAAACTCTCTTGAATACCCATATGGCAGTTATGTTCCGCTTTTTGAGCTATCTTTCTAAAATTTCAGGTCTCCTGTAAGATATGTTTGTGCCGTATCACTACGAAAGCGTAACTTTGGAGGTTTTCCCTTTCCTAAAACGACAAGAGTCACTACGAAAGAGCGACACAAGGGACACAAAAAACGTTTGTTTTTTTCATCTTTACTCATCAATAATAATATTTCTGTACAATAAATTATGAAAGTATTGATATAATAGAAGCCAATAAACCAACAACAAAAAATCACGTTGTGTGAATTTTTTCACCCTCTCATAGAACAGCCCTTTACGTTGGTAACATAGCGTCATAATACCCTTTTTCTGGAAGAGCAGGTCACATATTACAAACCTGATGCCATCCTGTGTACTGGTTGGTGTAGCCAGGTTGGTATCTGTGCCCTTCTTTCTGAAGGAAGTGATTCCAAATTGATTTTGTTTACGTGCAAAAATGCATTGCCCACATTTGTTGTTACAATTACAAAGAGATCATGAAAAGAGTCAACTAACCTAAATGTTGTCATTGACAACATAATTATATACCTCTATATGTGAACACACAACATATGTTTGTTGGAGTTTTGAAGGACCACTATAACTTGAAAAGGAGATTTTATACTACTTTCGACAGAAGATTCTATATTCAGATTGTGTGCGTTTAACCTGTGTATTGCCAATTTGCATCAAAATATCTTTACCAAATTTCGAGATATAGGCACTCTAAATGCCAAAATCACTGATGCAATTTAACCGTGTGTGCTATTGACTAAAGAGTTACCATGGCTTGCTGTTGATAAAATAGAACTTTCACGATTTTTACTTTCACTGGTTCAGCCAGTTGACTCGGTAATGTCCCAATACTGCACAACAAAATATCCCTTTTCCATTTTGGAAAATCATTTTCTTAATCTCTCACAATTTTGTTTTATTTTTGAAGGATCATAAAAATAATTAAATTGACAGCGTTACGAGCATCATCGTAGAAAAAAAAATTAATAATGTATAGAGAATGACGATGCGGGGTGGGGGTTTTTTTCAGGAAACTTGCTGTGAGGAGACGCAAGAATGCCGGTTTTAATTATGTTTTTTACATTAATAATCATCTTTATTGAACGTTAATTTAAATAAAGTAATCATTAAGCATATATTGAGATGAATTAGCCGTGCCCAGTGCTGTTCAAGTGGGTATTTAAGGAAGTTATCCTGCATCATGCTCAATTTCATAAACGCATGATTCAATAGACCCCAATCTGTCATACTAATATAAAGCAAATCAAAGTAAGGCTGTGCACAAGGATGAACTTGGTCCTCTCTATAAGAAGGAAGTGTGAGCTTATATGTGCCGGCTCCACAAAAATGAGTATTATGGGACAAGAATTTAAAATTGAGTTACATACATAGCTGAATTGGTTACATTATAAGCTTTAATTTGGTATAGACGTTTGAACCCTGTGGCATTTGCATTCTGGAGATATACTGATTTTGCATATTCATTTGTATTTTTCAAATTAACAGAGTGCCTTCAGAGATACAGCAGCCTTTAAACACAGCAAGTGGAAAAGAAATGAGCTAAGAGAAACTCTCTTGAATACCCATAGCAACAGTTATGTTCCTTTTGAGCTATCTTTCTAAAATTTCAGGTCTCCTTTAGGAATGTTTGTGCCGTGTCACTGAACGTAACTTTGGACGGTTTTCCTTCCTAAAACTGACAAAGAAGTCACACTGAAAGAACGATACACAAGGGACACAAAACGTTTGTTTTTCATCTTTACTTTCATCAATAATAATATTTCTGTAAATAAATTATGAATATTGATATAATAGGAGCCAATAAATAACAACATAACAAAAATCACGTTGTGAATTTTTTTTCACCCTCTCCACATAGAACAGCCCTTTACGTTAGTAGCATAGCGTCCCTTATTACCCTTTTTCGCAGAGCGGGTCACATATATGTGACCGGCTCCACCAAAATGGGTATTATGGGACAAAATTTAAAAAATTGAGTTACATACATAGCTGAATTGGTTTCATTATAAGCTTTAATTTGGTGTAGGTTTGAACCCTGTGGCATTTTGCATTCTGGAGATATACTGATTTTTGCATATTCATATTGTACAAATTAACGGAAGTGCCTTCAGAGATACAGCCCTTTAAACACAGCTTAAGTTGGAGAAAAAGAAATGAGCTAAGAAGAAACTCTCTTGAATACCATAGCAACAGTTATGTTTCCTTTTGAGCTATCTTTCCTAAAATTTCAGGTCTCCTTTTAGGAATGTTTGTGCCGTATCACTACGAAAGCGTAACTTTGGAGTTTCCTTCCCTACAGAAACTGACAAAGAGTCACACAGAAGACGAACACAAGGACACAAAAACGTTTGTTTTTCATCTTTACTCATCAATAATAATATTTCTGTAAATAAGTTATGAAGAAATATTGATATAATAGAAGCCAATAAATAACAACAAAAAAATCACGTTGTGAATTTTTTGCCTCCACATATAACAGCCCTTTACGTTGGTAACATAGCGTCACCTTAATACCCTTTTTTCTGAGAGCGGGTCACATATTACAAACCTGATACCATCCTGTGTACTGGTTTGGTGTCGGAGAATTTAGTATCCATCACCTTCTATTTCACACAAGAAGTGATTCCCAAAGTGATTTTGTTTACGTGCAAAAATGCATTGCCCACATTTGTACAATTACAAAAGAGATCATGAAGAGTCAACTAACCGAAATGTTGTCATTGACAACATAATTTACTACTCTACACGGGGTAATGAACACCTACAACATATGTTTATTGGGATTAACGAAAAGGAGATTTTATACACTAGGCACTCGACAGAAGATTCTATATTCGTGTGCCTTTAACCCTGTGTACCAATTTGCATCAAAATATCTTTACCAAATTTCGGGATATAGGCCTCCAAAATGCCCCAAAATCACTGATCCAATTTACCCGTGTGCTTTGACTAAAGGTTTACCATGGCTGCTGATAAAATAGAACTTTCACGATTTAGTTTTCCTGTGTTCCAGCAGTGACTCGGAATCTTAATGCCCAGCAATATCAAAATATCCCTTTTCCATTTTGGAAAATCATTTCTTAATCTGTCCACAATTTTTGTTTATTTTGTGCAGAATCAGAAAAAAATTTAAAATTGATAGCGTTCTCGAGCATCATCAATGGAAAAAAACATTAATAATGTATGAGACTGACGATGCGGTGGGGAAATTTTTTCAAAACTTTTGCTGTGAGGGAGACGCAGAGATGCGGTTTAATTATATTTTTAACATTAATAATCATCTTTATTGAACGTTAATTTAAATAAAGTAATCATTAAAGCATATATTGAATAGATTATGATGCCCAGTGCTGCTGACTTCAAATGGGTATTTAAAGGAAGTTATCCTGCATCATGCTCGAATTTCATAAAACGCATGATTCAATGAGCTAATTGTCTGTCATACTAATATAAAAGCAAATCAAAAGGCTGTACCACAGGATGAACTTGATCTCTTCTATAAGAAGGAAGTGTTATATATGTGACCAGCTCCAACAAAAATGGGTATTATGGGACAAAATTTAAAAAATTGAACAGGTTATACATAGCATAGCTAGATGGATTTACATTATAAACTTTAATTTGTGGTTGTAGAGTTTTGAACCCTGTGGCATTTTGCATTCTGGAGATATACTTTTTTTTGCATATTCATTTGTACCAAAATTAACAGGAAGTGCCTTCAGAGATACAGCCCTTTAAACACAGCAAGTGGAAAAAAATGAGCTAAGAGAGAAACTCTCTTGAATACCCTGCAACTTGTAGTTATGTTCCTTTTGAGCTATTCTTTCTAAGAAATTTCAGGGTCTCCTTTGGGAATGTTTGTGCCCGTATCACTACAGCGTAACTTTGGAGGTTTTCCTTCCCTAAAACGACAAAAGGTCACAGAGAGAACGAACACAAGGGGACACAAAAAACGTTTGTTTTCGTATCTTTACTCATCAATAATAATATTTCCTGTGAGCCAAATTATGAAAACCGATGATATAATAGAAGCCAATAAACCAACAACAAAAAAATCACGTTGTGAATTTTTTTCACCCTCTCCACATAGAACAGCCCTTTACGTTTGGTAACATAGCGTCCTTAATACCACTTTTTTCGCAGAGCAGGTCACATATTACAAACCTGATACCATCACCTGTGTACTGATTTGTTGAATTGTCGGGATTTGAGGTATCCTGTGCCCCATGCCAACTTTCTTTCACAAAGAAGTGATTCCAAAGTGATTTTGTTTGCATTGCAAAAAATGCGTTGCCCACATTTGTTGTTACGATTACAAAAGAAGATCATGAAGAAGTCAACTAACTTCGAAATGTTGTCATTGACAACATAATTATACCTACCTCATGGGTAATAAACACAGACAACTTATATGTTTGTGGGATAACGAAAAGGAGATTTTATACACTACTTTCAGCATGAAGATTCTATATTCAGATTGTGTGCGTTTAAACTTGTGTACCAATTTGCATTAAAATATCTTTACCAAATTTCGAGATATAGGCCTCTAAATGCCCCCAAAATCACTGATGCAATTTGGCCGTGTGCTTAACTGACTAAAGGTTACCATGTAGCTGCTGATAAAAATAGAACTTTCACGATTTTTGCTTTCACTGGTTCAGCCAGTGACTCGGAATGATGTCCCAATACTGACAAAATATCCTTTTCCATTTTGGAAAATCATTTCTTAATCTGTCACAATTTTTGTTTTATTTTTTATAGATCAGAAAATAATTAAATTGACAGCGTTACACGAGCATCATCAATAGAAAAAATATTAATAATGTATGGGAACTGACCCGATGCCTTGCGTGCGTGCGAGAGGGAAGTTTTCGAAACTTTGCTGTGTGAGGAGACGCAGAATGCCGGTTTTAATTATGTTTTTTACATTAATAATCATCTTTATTGAACGTTAATTTAAATAAAGTAATCATTAAGCATATATTGAATGAATTAGCCGTGCCCAGTGCTGTTCAAGTGGGTGTTTAAGGAGTTATCCTGCACCATGCTCAATTTCATAAACGCAGCAGTTCAATGAGCCCAACTCTTTGTCATACTAATATAAAGCAAATCAAAAGCTGTACAGGATGAACGATCTCTTCTATAAAGAAGGGAAGTGTGGCTTATATATGTGACCGGCTCCACAAAAATGGGTGATATGGGACAAAATTTAAGGTGAGTTACATACATAGCTGAATTGATTTACATTATAAGCTTTTTAATTTAGGTGTGAACCCTGTGGCATTTGCATTCTGGAGATATACTGATTTTTGCATATTCATTTTGTACAAATTAACGGAAGTGCCTTCAGAATACAGCCCTTTAAGCACACAAGTGGAAAAGAAATGAGCTGAAGAAACTCTCTTGAATACCTGCAGCTAACATTTATGTTCTTGCACGAGCTATCTTTCTAGAATTTCAGGAATGCTCCTTTAGGAATGTTTGTGCCATGTCACTGCAGCTTAACTTTGGAGGGGTTTTCCTTTCCCTAAAAACTGACAAAAAGTCACTGAAGACGAACACAAGGGACTAAAAACGTTTGTTTTCATCTTACTCATCAATAATAATATTTCTGTAAATAAATTATGAAAGTATTGATATAATAGAAGCCAATAAACCAACAACAAAAAAAATCACGTTGTGAATTTTTTTCACCCTCTCCAATAGAACAGCCCTTTACGTTGGTAACATAGCGTCCCTTAATACCCTTTTTCGCAGAGCGGATCACGTAATACAAACCTGATACCATCCTGTGTACTGGTTTGGTGTCGGGTTGGTATCATATCCTTCTTTCACAAAGTGATTCAGAAATGATTTTCGTTTACGTGCAAAATACATTGCCCACATTTGTTGTTACGATTACAAAAGAGATAAAGCGAAAGAGTCAACTAACCAAATGTTGTCGGTGACAACATAGTTATATACATAAATTGGTAATGAACACAACATATGTTTTGTGGGATAACGGACCCCCTATAAGCGAGGAGATTTTATATACACTACTTTCGACAGAAGATTCTATATTCAGATTCGTGTGCGTTTAAACTTATTATTGCCAATTTGCATTAAAATATCTTTACCAAATTTCGAGAATATGAGCCTCTAAAATGCCCCAAAATCACTGATGCAATTTAGCCGTGTGTGCTTTGACTAAAGGTTACCATGGCTGCTGATAAAACAAACTTTCACGATTTTTTACTTTCACTGGTTCAACCAGTGACTCCGGAATGATGTCCAATACTGTCAAAAATATCCCTTTTCCATTTTGAAGAATCATTTCTTAATCTGTCACAATTTTGTTTATTTTGAGATCAGAAAATAATTAAATTGACAGCGTTACCTGACATCATCAATAGAAAAATATTAATAATGTATGAGAATGACGATGCGCGGGTGCGGGGGATTTTTCAAAACTTGCTGTGAGGGGAGACGCAGAATGCCGGTTTTAATTATGTTTTTACATTAATAATCATCTTTATTGAACGTTAAATTTTAAAATAAAGTAATCGTAAAAGCATATATTGAATGAGTTAGCCGTTGTAGTGCTGTTCAAGTGGGTATTTAAGGAAGTTATCCTGCACCATGCTCAATTTCATAAACGCATGATTCAATGAGCCCAACCACTGTCATACTAATATAAACGTCAAATAAAAGGCTGTACACAGGATGAACAGTCTCTTCTATAAGAAGGAAATTATTAGCTTATATATGTGACCGGCTCCACAAAATAAGGTATTATGGGACAAAATTTAAAATTGAGTTACATACATAACTGGTGGTTACATTATAGCTTTTAATTTGGTGTGAGTTTGAAACCCCTGTGGCATTTTGCATTCTGGAGAATATACTGATTTTTGCATATTCATTTGTACTGAAATTAACGGAAGTGCAACTTCAGAGATACAGCCCTTTAAACACAGCAAGTGGAAAAAGAAATAAGGCTGAAAAACTCTCTTGAATACCTGCAGCAACATTTATGTTCCTTTTGAGCTATCTTTCTAAAATTTCGGGTCTCCTTTAGGAATGTTTGGTGCCATGTCACTACGAAAACGTAACTTTGGAGTTTTTTCCTTCCTAAAACTGACAAAGAGTCACACAGAAAGACAACACAAAGCACACAAAAACGTTTGTTTTTCATCTTTACTCATCAATAATAATATTTCTGTAAATAAATTATGAAAGTATTGATATAATAGAAGCCAATAAACCAACAAAAACAAACAAAAAATCACGTTATTGAAATTTTTCAACCCTTCCTCTTAAACATTTAAGAACGACCCTTTACGTTTTTTTAAAAAGTAGCAAATAGCGTCCAAAAATTTAATTTTTTTACCAAACTTTTTTCTGGGGCCCTTTTCGGGGTCACATATTACAAACCAATGCCATCCTGTGTACTGGTTGGTGTCGGGTTGGTATCTATCCCCTTCTTTTCACAGGAGTGATTCCAAATTGATTTTGTTTGCGTTAAAATGCATTGCCCACATTTTGTTGTTACAGTTAAACAAGAGATCATGAAGAGTCAACTAACCGAAATATTGTCCGGTGACAACATAATTATATACCTCTGTAAATTGTGAACAAACACAACATATGTTTGTGGTTTGAAGGATTACTATAACTTGAAAAGGAGATTTTATACACTACTTTCGACAGAAGATTCTATATTCGAATTGTGTCGTTTAACCTCTGTGTGCCAATTTGCATCAAAATATCTTCTGGGGTATTTCGAGAGATATGGGCCTCTAAAATGCCCCAAAATCACTGATGCAATTTAGCCGTGTGTGCTTTGACTAAAGAGGTTACCATGGCTGCTGATAAATAAACTTTCTCGATTTTTACTTTCACTGGTTTCCCAGCCAGTGACTCGGAATAATCCCAATACTGATAAAATATCCCTTTTTTCCATTTTGGAAAATCATTTCTTAATCTGTCCTGAATTTGTTTATATTTTGAGATCAGAAAATAATTAAATTGACAGCGTTACTCGAGCGCATCATCAATGGAAAAAAAATAATGTATGAGACTGACGATGCGGGGGGGATTTTCAAAACTTTGCTGTGAGGGAGACGCCAGAATGCCGGTTTTAATTATCTTTTTTAACATTAATAATCATCTTTATTGAACGTTAATTTAAATAAAGTAATCATTAAAGCATATATTGAATGAATTAACCGTGCCCAGTGCTGTTCAAGTGGTTAATAAGGAAGTTATCCTGCATCATGCTCAAATTTTCATAAACGCATGATTCGTAATTAACCCAATACTGTCATGCTAATATAAAGCAAATAAAAGGCTGTACACAGGATGAACTTGATCTCTTCTATAAAAAGGAAGTGTGGCTTATGTGTGACCGGCTCCACAAAAAATGGGTATTATGGGACAAAAAATTTAAAGAGATGAGGTTACATACATAGCTGAATTGGTTACATTATAAGCTTTTAATTTGGTTAATAGGTTTTGAACCTATTGGCATTTGCATTCTGGAGATATACTGATTTTGCATATTCATTTTGGCCACCAAATTAACGGAAGTGCCTTCAGAGATACAGCCCTTTAAGCACAGCAAGTGGAAAAAAGAAATGAGCTGAAGAGGCTCTCTTGAATACCTATAGCAGCACCAGTTATGTTCCTTTTGAGCTATCTTTCTAAAATTTCAGGTCCTCCTTTAGGAGAATGTTTGTGCCGTATCACTACGAAAGCAGCCAACTTTGGAGGTTTTCCTTCCTAAAACTGACAAAGGTAAGAGTCACACAGAAAGACGAACACAAGGGGACACAAAAACGTTGGTTTTCATCTTTACTCATCAATAATATGTTTCTGTAATAAATTATGAAAATTGATGATATAATAGAAGCCAATAAACCAACAACAACAAAATCACGTTGTGAATTTTTTCCCTCTCCACATAGAACAGCCCTTTACGTTGGTAACATGGCGATCCCTTAATACCCTTTTCGCAGAGCGGGTCACCTCCCCTTTCCATTTTGAAATCATTTCTTAATCTGTCACGAAGACGAACACAAGGACACAAAAACGTTTGTTTTTTTCATCTTTACTCATCAATAATAATATTTCTGTAAATAAATTATGAAAGTATTGATATAATAGAAGCCAATAAACCAACAAAGAAAAAATCACGTTGTGAATTTTTTTTCACTCTATCCACATAGAACAGCCCTTGCGTTAGTAGCATGGCGTCCCTTAATACCCTTTTTCGCAGAGCGGGTCACGTAATACAAACACTGATTACCATCCTGTGTACTGGTTGGTGTCGAGTTTGGATATCATCTTTATCCCTTCTTTCACAAGGAAGTGTTCCAGAATTGATTTTGTTTACATGCAAAAATGCATTGCCCACATTTGTTGTTACAATTACCAAAAAAGAGATGTGAAAGAGTCAACTAACCTAAATGTTGTCGATGACAACGCCAGTATATACCTCTGTAAATTAATGAACACACAACATATGTTTGTGGGTTTGAAGGACACTATAACGAAAAAGAGACTGTACACTACTTTCGACAGAAAATTCTATATTCAGAATGTGTGCGTTTAACCCTCTGTTAATTTGCATCAAAATATCATCTTTACCAAATTTCGAGATATAGGCCTCCTAAATATACCCCAAAATCGCACTGATGCAATTTAATGATGATGATAGCGACTAAAGGGTACCATGGCTGCTGATAAAATAGAACTTTCACGATTTTACTTTTTCACTGGTTCAGCCGGTGACTCGGAATAAATAAATACATGCTGTCAAAATATCCCTTTTTCCATTTGGAAAATCGTTTTCTTAATCTGTCCACAATTTTGTTTATTTTTGAGATCCGAAAATAGTTAAATTGACAGCGTTACTCAAAGCATCATCAATGAAAAAAAAAAAAATGTATGAGACTGACGATGCGGGGGATTTTTTCAAAACTTGCTGTGAGGGAGACGCAGAATGCCGGTTTTCAGTATGTTTTTTAACATTAATAATCATCTTTATTGAACGTTAATTTAAATAAAGTAATCATTAAGCATATATTGAATGAATTAGCCGTGCCCAGTGCTGTTCAAGTGGGTGTTAAGGAAGTTGTCACATCATGCTCAATTTTCCCATAAGCGCATGATTCAATGAGCTAATACTGTCATACTAATATGAAGCAAATCCGAAGGCTGTTACACAGGATGAACTTGATCTCTATGTCTATAAGAAGGAAGTGTGGCTTATATGTGACCGGCTCCACAAAAATGGGTATGATGGGACAAAATTTAAAAAATTGAGTTACATACATAGCTAGAATTGGTTACATTATAAGCTTTTAATTTGGTATAGGTTTGAACCACTATTGGCATTTTGCATTCTGGAGATATACTGATTTTTGCATATTCATTTTATTTTTAAATTAGCAGAGGTGCCTTCAAGAGATACAGCCCTTCAAGCACAGCAAGTGGAAAAAGAAATGAGCTAAGAAAGAAACTCTCTTGAATACCCGCATAACAACAGTTATGTTCCTTTTGAGCTATCTTTCTAAAATTTCAGGTCTCCTTTTAAAGGAATGTTTTGTGCCGTGTCACTACGAAAGCAGCCAACTTTGGAGGTTTTCCTTCCTAAAACTGACAAAGAGTCACACAGAAGACGAACACAAGGGACACAAAAATGTTTGTTTTTCATCTTTACTCATCAATAATAATATTTCTGTAAATAAATTATGAAATATGATGATATAATAAAGCCAATAAACCAACAACAACAAAATCACGTTTGGCCAATTTTTTTCACCACTACTACAATAGAACAGCCCTTTACGTTGGTAGCATAGCGTCCCTTAATACCCTTTTCGCAGAGCGGGTCACATATCCTTTCATTTGGAAAATCATTTCTTAATCTGTCACACGAAGACGAACACAAGGGACACAAAAACGTTTTTTTTTCATCTTTACTCATCAATAATAATATTTCTGTAAATAATTGTAAAGTATTGATATAATAAAGCCAATAAACCAACAACAAAAAAATCCGTTGTGAATTTTTTCACCCTCTGGACATAGAACAGCCCTTTACGTTAGTAGCATAGCGTCCCTTAATCCCCTTTTTTTTCCAGACCCGGGTCACATATTATGACAGTATTGGGGCATCATTCCGAGTCACTGGCTGAACCGGTGAAAGTAAAAATCGTGAAAGTTCTATTTTATCAGGCACCCATGGAACCCCTAGCATCAAGTCATCAGTCAACCGTACCTCGTTCAACGCCCTCAACATCTGTGAAAAGCACAGCCTTCCAAGGAACTGCACACCCAAAATACCCTCGGGGCGAAACAGTTTACAATCAGCAAGACCACACGTGACGGTTCCAACCGAACACAAGGTAAGTGATCAAAAACCCCTGCTTGTCTCCCCTATCTGGTTCGACGTCTACAAACTACAACGCATTCTCCGACAAGCGGGCACCCAAGTGTACCCTCAGCCCCCAGTAAACCCCAAGGCTCTACACACCCACAAGGATAAACAGGATCCCAGTAACAGGCGGAGTCTAGGATCTCCTGTGAGTGCGGTAAAGGTGTACATCGGCGAAACAGGCCCGGAATCTCCCCATCAGACTTAAAACACCAGCGCAGGGCCGCAGGAGATTTCGAGTCAGCTATCGTAAAGACTCGCACAAGGCCCCCAAGATGACTGGCAGGCAACCCAACTCATCACACCCATCGCCGGGCACCCCAGACGCATCAGAGGCCATCGGATCGTCAAACACGACACTGTGCCACAGGACATCGGCTACATTGCGACATTTGGCGACCACACTCAGGACTGAAGGATCTTCTATTCCAAAGTCCATAACCCAACTGAGGGATCCCCTGTCGTCAACCACCCTCCATCCTGTCTTGTTAACAACTGATTCAGTTCAGGAGCACCCCCTCCCCATCCCTAGGATCCTAGTGTTAGCAGTTCACCCTGCGCGCCTCAACGCAATCCCCCAGCATCCATTAAAGGGATGATCCTCCAGCAGTCTACTTAAGCCAGCTTTTCCAGGTCGGCATTCCCTGAGGACGATCAGATCATACTGATCGAAACGTCGGTTAACCTCCAGTTCTTTCAGAACTAGTCTACTAAATTGGGCATTTCACGGGTGTCACCGCATTCTCTTACTTAACCTTTAGCAGCGCAACCCAGAACACAACACAACGCCCTGCGATCGCAGTGGCGAAGCTATGAGCCCCTTTTCCAGTCTTTTCCCGAGCCTACCGTACTGAATTATTAAAATTATGTGAAGAAATTTGTTATAAACATGTTAAGTTCTAACTATGTATCAAGTTTGAAGTTCTCAAGTTAAGTTGTCAGTTGATATGATGTACACTCTAAAAAATAGTAAAATAATTCAATGAGCATAATCAAAATAAATTTTCTCTTAGATGCAGCATTTCAGACAGAATTATTTCTAAAAGACGATTGGTACCAATACTATTTGACTAACAGTGGATAACTCAATCAGCGGATAATTCATTGTACTTGTAATAATCATCAATCTATTACTTTCAGTTTCAGTTCAGGAATCCGTTCAAACTTGTAATATATTTTAAATAATTGGTTTATTAAAAATTAGTGAAATTTTTGTATAGCTGTCTAAAAGGCAACTAAAGTTAAAGTTCAACCATCATTTAACCCTTTATTAGCCATAATTATTACCTCAGTAAAAGTATAATTAATGTAAATAGTTGAAATAAGCATAAGGTAAATAAAGTAATTGTGCAAAGAATACATGTTTTGGACATTTTTTTTCACGACCCATTTATTTTTGTTCTAATTCTCTGTGACTCCACTGATGAAACAGGGTAATTGTCCCTTGTGATGTCTCTAATTCGGATTAAGACTTAAGGTGTGCAATGATCTTTTGGGTTTTTATGATAAATGCGTACTTAGCGTAATAAGCCTTGCTTGTAAATTTTAATTATTCTCAACTTTGGAACTAAGGTATTTATACTTCAAGGAATCTTCATAATCTCTGGACCCGTCAGGGTGTCATAAAGACAACCACGAGGAATAAGTTTGCCAGTGCCCAAGTTGAGTAGGGCCTATATTTTATGACTACTAAAATAAATCAGGCAGGAGCGTTTATAATAATAGACGTATATCATGGTGCGCCGTCTTGATTTCTCATTCAAATCAATGTAGCAAACCAAAGGCTGGAAGGAAAAAATAGTCTGGTTCCTTTTTGTACAATGCATATTAGCATTCATTACTGTTATTGGATACGGGGAACTTTGACCAAGATGGGGGCAACATGATAAGAGTGAACGGACCTGCCTCCTGAGGGCGATGTGTGAGTTTTTCAAAATTCGGAAGGATTTTGTCCCCAATAATCTTCTCAAAACATGAAGAGACTAAACAACTCATAGTCCCCAAAACCCTGCTCAAACCCCTTGTCTGCCCGTATTTATAGTTTTTCATTTTCCCAAAATTACTAAAACTATGGGTTTTCCCTAGAGACTTGTTACATTACATAAGTTTCCAAAATTTTAAAAACTTACGCGCTAGAATGCCGTAGAATGTTCCATTGACATGCATTCTTAAAACCGAGTCGAACCCCCTCTTGGGGTCAAACGTTCAAATTACCCGTGCAGCGTACATAACAACGTACATTCATATACGCGTACAACGTGAAAAAAGCCCTTCTCTCGAGATGCCGACGGCTTTTTTCGACGAACTGTCCTTCCGTTTGGACCTGAAATTTGTGTAGTTAAGGGTTCAAATTTTTAATTAACTTTGATTTTGATGACGTCATCGGACGTTTAAACTTTAGTACATGTACAAGTTAACTTTTGGGAATCTGTACTATTAAGGTCTGTATGTGGGTTCTGGAGCTTCAGTATGTTCTCTGGACAGGCAGTGAAAAGACGAAGAAAAACTGACAGTGTTGTTATTACAAACATGGTGTTAGTTTGTCAGGGCGGTGTGATGACGTCAGAATGTTTTTAAAAACTTTGCATTATTATTTTCTTATTAAAGTACCCTGAAAATATGATGTGGTTACCAACGATGATTTGTTTGAAGTCCATTTCAATGATTTGAACTTAATCACTTACCCTTCACCAAATTCAAACTTCATTTCAAATGCAATGGTATAAAAAAATAATAATGATCGAATAAAACTTCTCTTAGACTACCCCTAGAAGATCCTCAACAAGGTTACAAAGGGAATTTCAAGACCAACAGATGTTATTCCCCTGAAATTTCAAAAAAATTCGTTTTTACTTTTTAACTGGCACGGAATCTTTATTGTTCCCCGGAGGGTTTTTACATACATCGATCAATACTTTTCCCAAACGAAACAACCAAATCGGAACAGTTCAGTGCTATTTTTTGTTCAAAAGAACTGATAGCCTACGGTTTGATTTAGTTGACATTTGGGTCAACTTCTCCCACCTTTCTCTGTAAAAAATATCAACAAATGACGCATGTCTATGAGATATTTTTGCTAAAGGAGCACAACTCAAAAGCCCCGAAGGTTGTCAAATAAAAGGGGCCCGTTTCTTTACCGGGGACGTGTGTTCAACTGATTAGTTTGTCCCAAATGAAATCTCGTTTATTCTTGAAAAAACAGTTCAAATGTGAAAAACAACTGTTGCTACACAAGGTAAACTTTGGTACTGAAATTCTTTGAGAGTGCAGTTGATACGAATTGTGATTTTGACGAAACCGTCATCCTCGCTAATAATGTACGGTTTGAAAATATTGTTTTCATATTAAACTTTGACTTCCGGTTTGGACAGGAAGAAGGTCAAGTAGCTACCTTGTGAAAATTTTTTTCGACAATTATCAATCTATACAATGGAAAGATTGGTTTACCTTGTGGTTGTTGAGATATGTTTTTTTAAATATTAAACTTTGACTTCCGGTTTGGACAGGAAATGGTCAAATGGGTCACCTTCTTGTAAATATTTTTTTACAATTAACGATCTGTACAATGGTCAAAAATTGTGAATTTTCCTCGGTGTGGTTGTTGAGATATGATTTTTTTTAAAATTAAATTTGATTTATCCTTTTTCGATATCTGATGACCTCATCATGACGTCACAACTCATGTTTCATCTACGCGTTAAGTTCCCTGTTTCAAGTTCATGTGAAATTTGCAAGTATGTGTTTTTTGTAGACAATCGATGGGAGGAGAAGAAAAAAAATATAATTTTAAATTCTTCCCAAACCCTAAATTCCGGTTCAATCAGTGACGTCATTCATACTTCACAAAATCTTTCCTCATAATATAGTTTTCAATTGTGCCAAATTTGGTAAATTCTGTCTAATATTATCTTGAGATAAAAAATGACTTTTTTAAGAGCGATGACGTCAAATATATTTTTAAAAAAGCAGATCCCATAACATATATACCCAAAAAATTTTTTCGAATACGCTTTCAGATTTGCGTCAATTTATAAGAACGTGAACTTCCCGTTTGGACCGGGAATGGTTCAATAAGGTCATTCTTTGTATCAAATGTCAGGGCCTCCATGTTCTGTAGGATTTTGGAAGGAATCAAGATATTATCTATTGGTTCACAGATATAAAATATATTGTTTTAATTATAATTAATTACGTAATAATTCATTAATGACCTCACCATGACGTCACAACTTACCTGGAACTATATTTGGTCTAACTTTTGTTAGCTTTAACTATGTTTTGGCTGTACACATACATTTTCAGATTATACATGTACAGTCCATTTTCATTTTACAGAACGCCTACGTTCTTTCAGACAAGGTATAACAATGAAATGTAACATGGTGAACATATATTCAGATCAATCAAAACCAAAAAGAACAATATAAATGTGTTACGATGGATAATAAAATAATACGATGGATAATAAGAAAGAAATAAAATACCTAAATAAGTTAAAAAAAGATCTGGATCTCTTGTTTCAAAATCAAAAATTAATTGATTTTGTATTTAAATTCTCCCGTGCCTGAAAACCTTTTGTCAAGGGCCATTGGAAAACTCTTACCATGAAATTGATTGGCATAAACGAAAACAACAATAGCAAATCAATCCTTAAAAATCCCTCGCATCGATGACGGTTAATTTGACTGCATCAATCGCGAAAAGATGCGAATCATCGTATTTCACGATGGGGTTGAAGTCATGAATGCCAAAAAAAGATCTTTAGAACTCCTCTTAGATTTAAAACAAGCGTTAACAATTCCAAAACTGTACCAAAATGACGCTTGAAATAAAGGACAACGATAGTGAAATTACCGTAAACTGTGTTGGGAAACCCAAGGTATTATATTCTAATTAGATCTGCAGTGAATGCGTTTACAAGGCATATACACACACTGTATGTCTGTGTGAGAGAACGTCAAGGCCGTTCACATAGTATGGTTTGCAATGGTGCTATAAACAATGGTACTTCTGAATAGTTGTTCATTTAAACTTCTCGTTTTCGACCGGAAGGAGAGGTCAAATTAGGGGTCACGTCTGTGTCGAAAATCACATAATTCAAGATCTATAACATGATTTGCAAAGATTTTGAAAATATCTTTTGTGGTTCATGAGATATAATTTTTGAAATATTATTAAATTCGATATCTGATGACCTCCATGACGTCACAACTTAGGATACAACTACATGTTAAGGGCTATTTTGTGTAAAGTTTTAGGTTCTGTGACTCACCAACTATTTTTTGTCTGTGGATATGTTTCACTGAGAAGAAGAAGAAGTAAAAAATAGGTGTTCAGGTTTGTCAGGGCAGTGGTGATGCGTCAGAATGTTTTTAAAAAACTTTGCATTATTTTTTTTCATAAAGTACCCTGTAAAATATGATGTTGGTTACCAACGATGTTTTTTTGAAGTCCATTTCAATGATTTTTAATTTAAACACTGGGCCCTACCCAAATTCAAACTTCATTTCAAATGCAATGGTATAAAAGAATGATAATGATCGAAAAATAAGTTCAAATGCTAATTTCTAACTTTAATGTCATTACTGATAACGACAATGATATTATTTTTACGGTGATTGATGATGAGTAATAAACTGACATGTCTATCACAAATCTAAACAACATCCTGATAATTCTTGGTGAAACAACATGGAACACCACCTTTGCCTCCCTCAATCAGACTAATGCTCAATGACCCCTTTAAAAACATCTTGCGCAACAATGCGTTATAAAAAACAAAGACATTGCCATAACCAAGGTATGAACTTTCAGAAAATCGTTTTTTTTGTATAGGTTTTTGTTTCTTATTTTTTCTGCTTTTTATGAACTGTTGGGTAAAAAAAAGGTGCTGATTTGGACACTAATTTAAGCCAACTTAAAAATTACAAATCCCAAATCGGACGAATTTTGTATCTACTCAGCAATTTCTCTGTACAAAATATCAACAAATGACGCATGTCTATGAGGTATTTTGCTAAAGGAGACAACTTTTTTTTGGGATACATGTGTACATGGATAATAATATTGAGGGTTTTGTAAAAGTATTTTTGTGATGGGAGGGAAAATAACTTTTTTATGGGATAAATGTGTAATAAATATGGACTCTGTAATAATTATCCCTCTGTATTAAAAACAACATATCCCCATTCCCCCCACGATATTTAACAAAAATGTAGACTTCCCTAGGGATGACCGATAATGACCGTTTCGGTCGGTGTCCAGGTACCTGTACAGCCAGTTTTGTAAAAAAGCATTGGGGTATAACTGATATTATGGTGTACATATTCAGTACTCATAGAGTATTGTTTGTGATTTAAAAGTTTCTGTTTGTTAATTATTTCGTTTATAACTGTTTGTGTGTTGTATTCAATAAAAAGTAACATTTGAAACCTTTATTTGTATGTGTCATTTACAGTTTTGCTCAATTGTTTACACACAAAAATGGAACTATACACAATTCTGAAAACTTGAAGCTCATGTAACAACAACAGACTCAGACTGCAAACTCTAAGCACAATTCCATTGGTTGCACTCAAATAGCAATTCTAATTCACATTTCAAAACTCTGCACAATTCCATGGTTTATACTCTTTTGCTAAAGTCTAACCAAATCCCTCATTTAGCACTTTGTTCACCTGGAAAACCCGCCTTCAAATCCACACCCTAATTACCAATTGGTCTCAATCACTTCTTACCTGTTCAAACTCAACTGGCAAAACACTTCAATTGTGTCAGAGCATAAAGGGCCTCAGGTGACCTCTACGGGGTTGAAATGGGCAACATGGAAACAGAGATGAAGAGGTGAGAGTAAGGGAGGACGGAGGAGGGGGGAAAAGGGACGAGGGGGAAGGGCGAGCCAATATTTCTAATGAAATCCGCATCTAGGGTGGATCCGCCCGCCAGGCCTTTCCCTGCTGTTGGCAGGGAGACATCGCAACCGATGAGATGTGGTCCTCTGGCCTGATCGGATCAGGCGGGGTGCGATACCCTGTAGATCTGTTTCACTGCATTTCATTTGTATTTTTGTAGGCCTACAAAATTTTTTGTTTGCAGTCAGTTTAGTCAGCTGAACATTTTACTGTGTATATTACAGTAACAAATAAAGATTTGCTTGTACCTTTTTGTATTTGTCACTGATTTCATCATTACTGTACATCCCCAGAAAGACATCTAAACATTTCTTTTGTGTGTTTCTCATTTTTCAATAGGTAAAATAGGTAACATTTGTATTCTCGAACTCTAACAATGTTGCATTTTCAACTATCCTGAACAGTATTTTGATGGTAGTGTTTTAAATTTATCACACCAGTGTTTAATTGATGCTCTGTAAGAGATATTCATATGATAGCTGTGTATCGTTTGGGGGAAAAAATCAGTTTGAGAAAAGAACATGGTTTTAGTGCAGTGTTTCATTTGCAAGAGATTTGTGGAGTTTGACAAAATGGTTAACTTTTTTAGTTTTGTGTTTAGAGTTTTGAAAAATTGAGTATAGTTTCAGGAAACGTGTTTAAGCGATTGGAAAAACTGTAACAAAGGTTCAATGCCCGAGTGTTGACAATGTTCATTTTAAAAAGCCTGCAGTTTTGTCCCAAAAATACATTGAAAAGTTCATTTCACCTCCTGGCTAATCTTAAAATCTTCTAATCTGATCTGTGCTGTGACCATTTGTTAAAAGTACAACTGTTCTTACTGAATAATGGAAAATCATGGTATTTCCTGCAGTGGTAACTTCTAGTGTCTTGGGTTCCTCTAAGGGTTTGGGTTTTCAACATTCACCACCATCTCATGTGGTCATGTCATCCTTTGGGTGGCTTCGTTTCTTCTTACGATGGAAGATAATAAATAAATGATTTCAATTTCAAATGTTTGTTTACGGTCTCTTTCAATAAAAACACAGATCTACGTATTGCACTATTTAACAACTGATGTTCCTTTAAATAACCCCTTTTGTCACTGGTAACGGGCTATTTTTCATGAATAAAGATGTTACTAGTTACAAATGATTACGTGTTTATGCAAATTTTGTTCTGTTTTTAAAACATGGTGAAAGTGAATTTTGATTGTTATGTTGTGACGTATGTGTTTTCGAGCGTATGATTGGCTAGGGGTGTGTCTGTGGGGTTTGAAACTAGGCAAAAAATTCTGACTGTTTGAAGTGGTATACAGCAGCTTTTCCTACATTTTTAAATATGATTTTGGCCAAGTTCTGCCCTGAAAAACCATGAGTAGTACTATTTCAATGATATATAAATGCATTGATAACATATTATGTGGTGAAGTTTTTTGATTGGTTTTTGGGTGATAATGTAAGGACTTTTCCAAGGTCACTAAAAGTTTATATAATGGACGGACTACCACTGTTACTTGAGTTCATAAGCCATGTTTTTTGTTGACATTTATATAGAGACATGTTGGTTTAGTATAAACTAGACATGTTTTGTTTAGAATAAGGGGCAAGATACCCATGTTAAATAATACAATAAAATGACGTCAGCGTTAGCCATGTTGGTTATTGAAAGTTAAAATGACCGCTGTTACAGATAACGCTTTGAATCGTTTAATTTTAAATCTAAGTGTATAAGTTTGGGGTTGATAATTTTCCAGATGGCTCATATGCTGGACGAGAGGACGAGGGGCATAATGACCACCACCCTGATCAGCTCCCATCCCGTTAGTGACGATCGATGACATAGTAAATCCATGCGAAAGTATAAGACCAGCGCCACAAGCTACTTCAGATCTTGCACACGGGATACAACACTGGGAAATTGTGATGGGCCCATCGCGTTTTTGTTTGTTTTTGAATGACTGACCAGCGTGCCGTATTGATATACAGGGTCAAGTAGAAGTGATTTGAGAGGCCATATCTCAGAGGCCATGTGCAAAGGCAACGTAGAAAAAAAGTAACACAAAGCGGTACAGTAAACGTATTTTGCAGACAAATCTGATCAATTTGTTTGGGTGGTAAAACTTATTTGGAATCGCTGAAATGTAAAATATTTTGCTTATAATAAAACCACTGTAATTTCAAAGAGGCAGTCAAGTCCATATGAAAGAACGCATAAAAGCAAATTCATTTTTAAAACCATTCTTGTATAAACAAAGACAATATTATGAATTTTAAGGCACCATCGATAATTAATTGATCACCTAGTTGTTACTCTTCCTTAATTTATTTGTGATATTTATATCCCAAAATTTCTCATTAATTACATTACTGTTTAATGTATAGTTTGTCCAGTTTGAATTAATTATTAATTAAATTTGTTTGAAGCTAATTCGATTGTCAGCTTGATTTTCTTTCTTTTCTTACCTTGTCATTGGATTGGTCTAATAAACTACCTTTCTAAACCTTAGGAACGCCCGCAGCATTTCAGGCGCGCGTTACATTATTACCTCCTCACTACAACGAAATACAAGTAGCCAGGAAGAATAGCCAGGGACCATACATCTACTTTTGTGACACTGTAATGTATAGGGTATAAAAAAAAAAAAACGGCTTATAAATCAAATAAAGCTTTGCCTTTTTGACATTTTTAGATACTTTTGTAACCTACTTGATAGTGGGCCTGGCCCAAAATGTTATCTCAAAATATCTGATGGAAAGTAAAGATGCGAATACAATAAATGGACTTAAGTGCAGTACATATGTCACAGGTCTCTCGGAGTAAATATGTTTTAATGAGAAAATTGGTCGTTCATTTAAAACACGTATGTGTACATAAATGCTTAATATTTAAAAGTCAACTAATTTTAATCTTAAAATTATAAGACAAATTACCTAAAAGATGTACTGGAAAGTCATATATTGCAGGCACAACATCTGCTCTGACAGTCTGAGCCTTATAATTGTAGTTTGACCCGTTCTATTTTAAACAAGATTCTGCTTTAAAATAGCAGTCTGAGCAAACACAAATTTCATTGAGGTCTCCTTCATACAACACAGTCATGTAATACGCCGGACTTTGTACAAATGCCTCATTGAATGAGAATGGTAGAGTCCAGCACTTTTTCATGTTTTTAGGAACCCCACAAGTTTACTACCTTTGGGAAAAGAGTAATGAGTACAATAGTACATTACAGATTATTAATATTAAGCACAGTTGACAGTATGGAAGAGAATTTCAAGAGAATTATTGTGGTTATATAAAACCTCAAAATTAGGTTTTTTCAGCCCGTCAGTTTTCACTTACGCAGGGTATATTCATATCACAAAATTGTGCTGTAGCCATTAAGAAAATAACAAAATGGTCTTTTAAGTTTACCGTAGATGTCCTAGATTACCTTAAACAATGATCTGGAGGTATCTTTTCCTGTAAAATCAGCTTTGATATTTCAAATCATTAATAAAAACTTGATTATTATACATGCGACCCACAAGCCATGACTGCAATGCACAGAAATAGATAGTAGTCGTGACAATACAATGTCACACATTTATTTTCATGTTGGCAACAACTTAATCCATATCTAATCTAATCTAATCATTTATTGTTTTAAGTGCACCACATACAATTATCTCAGCACACTGTACACCTGTATAAGTGCCCTTTCCATTAAAACAGTTCCAGTAAAAGTTAAAAAGTTAAAGTTAAAGATAAAAGTTAAAGTAATTAAAGTAAACAGCGACTACCATAATAAGAACAGAACAAATGAGTTTTAACTAGGGTTTGCGTTTCGGATATTTTGGAACCGGATACCGAAATCAGAAAATTTGGATACCGGATACCCGTTTTAATTTTTGTTGAAAACATGCCTCCGGTGGTGTACAACTGTAAATGGTAACAAATTGACTTTTATAATACAGAGGATACCATATCTTAAATCGATCTTTTCTTTGTTGGTGCAATCTCTGAATTAAAGATAATTGTCTGTAAAGTGTAAACATTACATTGTTCAAAGTCACAGATTTCGTTCGCACCGCTCAAATATTCAGTCCGAATTTTAAAAAGTCGTTTACGGGTAATGGAACCAAAAAATGGAACCGGTAGACTGTTTCGGTCGGGATCCAGATACCGGATCACCGGCACAGCCTAGTTTTAACCAATGACTTAAGGGTTCATAGCTGCGGGCTGCACGAATGTTTGATGGAAGATCATTCCATACCATGGGGCAACAACAGAGAATGTACGATTACCATAATACTTAGTCATTATAGAATTCACAGGTGGAGGCCCCAAACGAATCTACTACTCTGCCTTGTTGATCTCTGCGGAACACGGAGGTTAACCAGGTCAGTGAGGTAGATCGGCGCTGGACATTCTCAATTATTTTATAAGTAATGCAAGGATTTTGAAACGAATCCGCTGTTCGACTGGCAACCAATGAAGATCCCAAAGCACAGAGTATACTCTCCCGAGTCTGTTCCACTTATCAGTCGACAGCGGAATTCTGAATGAGTTGTAATTTTTCAGTTGATTTGAATAGCCCAAAAGCAGACTATTACAATAGTCCAACCTGGAGGTAACAAAGCATGAACAAGTTTCTCAGTTGAAGATTTTCCAACATTTTTCGAACCTTCCCAATCTTCCATAAGGCAAATGACGCCGATTTACAAAGACTTGTTACATGGTGCTCCATGCTCCAGCAGAGTCTAAAAAAACTCAAGATCTCGTACTTGGACGAAGGATGGACCTAAACATCACCCACCCGCACACCGACCGCAGCAGCACCGTCAGAACAGTCTTAAACTTTGACGAGAAAAACTACCTCCGTTTTACTGTCGTTGAGTGCGAGCCAATTGGATCACATCAACGTCGATCTCGTCAACGCAGCCTCAATGGCAATGACTGATGTATCCGCCGGTGTATCACAGGCGATGTACAGCTGGGTGTCATCATACGCTGACACTACTGAGACCATGACGGTCGATAATGTCTTCAAGTGGCACCATATAAAGGGAAAAAGGACAGGGTCCAATACTGAACCCTGTGGAACCCAAATTCAACTGGGCTCATCTGACACCATCGATCAATACGCCCCGCTGGGTACGATTTGTTGGGTCGACTTTAGCCAGCTTAAGACTGTTCCCCAATACCAAAACGGGTGCACAGTCGCCTGGTGAGAATATCATGATCGATGGTGTCAAACGCAGAAAGATCTAACAATACCAAAATAACGTCACGGTGCCGATCAAGAGCGAGTGCAACATCATTCTGCACTCTCAAGAGTGCAGTCTCAGTGCTATGTCCCTCTCGGTAAGCGGATTGACATTTTGCATACATGGAATTTGTCTTGAAATAGCAGTTCAATTGTGATAAAAATATCTTCTCGAGCAACTTTGATAAAATGGAATGTTAGACACTGGTCTATAATTAGTAACTCATTTCGATCCAACCATATTTCTTAATCAGAGGCGCACTAAGCTGACTTACGCAGCTGGAAAACACCAGATTTGAGTGAACTGTTAGCAATGCGACACAGAATAGCGCCAACTGATCTGAAACTCCTTACAAATTGGGTTGGCATTGGATCAAGAGAACATGTTTATCTGTCATCTACGTACAAGTAAATAATATAATTGGTGTTACTGATGTAAATGAATTAAAAGACAAATTGTTTTGACAAAATTGTCCAAAAACTCTGGGCCATCCATCAAAGCCATTCTAATATCACAGATTTCTGTTTAAAAAGTCCATAAATTGTTGTGGTAGTAGATGAGGACTAATATCAGGGAAGATCAAGACGATGATTTCTATGACCAGAAATTTCATCACAATAGAAAACAAGTCTTCTGATCAGAGTTCTCATTCTTTTCCCATGGTATGACCTTGACCCCATCACAGTGTTTATTATAGATGGAACGGCAGAAACAAAGTTTGCCTATCAACCTCGAGACGCGTGAAGAGCCAACGCTTCTCTAAGCGTCTAAGTAGTCCTTCCTCCAACAGCTCCCTTTGTGTACCACTTAGCCCCGGCTTGTCTAGTAATGTCTTAACCTGAATCAGGGCAACTTCATCAAGGACATTGCTAAGAGCTGTGTTATGGAAACTGTCAGCTGGTTTACATTAGAGACATGATCTGGTATATCCTTCAGCGAGTGGTCAACCGCTCTTTGAAGTCCGTAAATGATGGCGCTCAATCTACGATGTTGCTTTGTGACCTTCCGCGTAGGTGGACGGTGCATATCAATGTAAAATGAATCGCAGTATGATCAGAAGGCAGTGTGATCCAGGACAAAATTTGACAGGAGCAGTCACCAGCTCTCAAATCACCAGATCTAAAGTGTGGCCTTTCTCATGAGTAGGCTCACAATGTGCTGCACAAGACCAAGTGAAGAAATCAAGTCACTGAACCGCAAGGCATCAACACATTCTGGGTTATCCACATGTAAATTAAAATCGCCTGTAATAATGAGTTGACCTGGTGAAATATTATTTTTTTTAATAGTGTAGAAAATTCGATAAAAGTTGGTAGCAGTAAAACGGTGCTCTTCAGAATATGGTGGACGGTAACCACTAAAGGTGTATCAAATCATTACCAGTGTTTACATTTATGTCCATGAGCTCAAATGACTTGTACGGAGCAGTTTTGTTGATTGTCACTTTCAAGTTGAAACCTGGACAACACAGCGATACCTCCACCCTCCGACGGTCTCGTGGTACATGGTGGATACAAAAACCGTTTAATTGATGATGTGAACTCTGATTTGATGAAATCCGCATTCTTATCTGTCATCAGGTTCCGTGAGTATAGCTACATCAGTATGATTGTGCAAATTGAATCACAAACTGCTGTGACCTTTTCTCCAACGATCTGGCATTCCACAATGAAAAGTTCATATTTCGACTTAGCATGTCTTGCACTCTCTGAATTTGAGTGGGGTTTTTGGTAGTTCACAGAATCAGTGTCCTTTGTTCTCACATTGTGACGGAAAAACATCAACAACAGTTGGAATCCTATGGCGCAACCTTGTACCTGAACGTTTACCTCGAGTGCGTTTCAGAATGTTCATAGATTTAAGTATTGAGTAATGAGTACAATAACATTACAGATTATTAATATAGCACACAAGATATGTTAAGTGTAAATTACAGTTTGACAGGATTTATACATGAAACAATGCTATAAATGTTTCCCCCTGTGACAGACAAAGACTTACATTAGACATGACAAGGACATGTAACAGGCATGTGAGACCCGACTAATAAATAATTGATAACAATAAGTACAATTTTGATAATAATTTGAATCACTTTTGTTTTGTTTATTTTTAAAGGGCAGTATCATCACGATCAGAGCAGACTTTCGACAGGGCATAGAATCGATGTTCTAGTTTAAGATTAACACAGTGACTGAAATTAATGGCTCATTTATGCAGCAGCAACGGTAATATGACCTTATCATGTGGGTATTATGCAGTCACTGAGTTAAAACTAACATTTCGATTCCATGCCCTGTTGATCATGACGATACTGCCACTTTAAACTGTATATACATATTTAAAAGTATATTGTTTAAGTTTTTGAGAATGAACCAAAGGGTTTTAGACCCAGTTTAGATGATTCCAAAATATAATCCCCCGAAAAAAAAACTGTTTTACATAATGTTCTGTATAATTAATGTAAAGATTACCCTTCGATCACCACGGGTGCCATATTTTCATCGATATAGGCAAGCCACACCGGTCTTGCTCTTACTCATCATCTGGCCCAAGTTGGACTACATAATCTGTATTTTGGTATAAAATAAAATTGGTCATGGGCCTTGAAAATAGGCTCTATCGGTCAGGGTTTATAGTTTTGTCATGAATTGTTTTCTTCATTAAAACCATGGTGGAAGTAAATTTCTCTATTTTAAAACAAAATTAACAAATAATAAAAAAATGATCTTAATTTTTAATGTTCACATTGTAAAACAAAGTCTTGTAAAACCAGTGCAGTAGACTCGACATAGTGCATGGAGACATTTCCTCCATGCATATAGTGGACTTGCACTTGTACTTGCACCTCTGACAAATCCAACCATGTTTTTTGCAGTTTGCTAATGCATCCCATTAAAATCGCCCGTGCGGCACTAATGCGTCATCATTTTCAAAAAAAATAACTGCCCTATCTTGCTGAATGTTTAAAGCTTTCAGAAAACATAGTTTCATATAGGTTTCATCGAATCCTTACACATGTATTTTGAGGTTTTTAACTAAAACATTGGTAGAAATAAGAAAATAAAAACCCTCTGCATTGACAAAACTCACCGTGTTACATATCAAAATGAAGAGTTTGTTTTCGTTACAAGACGATGACATCATCTTTCAAACCCGGTTAAATTTCGCGAGATATTAGCTACAACGCGACTATGTTTCGTGATGTCAAATCAAGATGGCCGCGCCAGAATCACGTATCGCTAAGTGGCTCTGATGCGGCATTTTCTTAAATACTTCAACAAATAAACGATGCCAATGGGCATAATAAATAGTACAAATGAAAAAATGAATCTTTCAACTACTGAAACGTTGTTTAAAATGTTACATTTAATGCCAGAAACGACAAAAAGGCTTATTAAAAATAGCTACTTTTACACGGTGATAGATAATATCATGTAAAAAAGGAGAAAGTTTCCACGCTCATTTCATTCCGTTACGTTATATTAAACTCCGTACATGATGAGATCCAGTAAGACCTCGTGCTGTGTGTACATATGTGCAATATGAACGCGCGATAGGGCTGTTCGTACATATACGGAATAAGTAAGACTAAATGCGGTGACACCATGTGGAATCTCAATTGAGTAATTATTCTAGTAATAGTAATTCAGCATGTTGTTTCACTTAACCTTCCCGGGAAAGGGGGGTCAGATTGAGGGCATGTCTTGAACTAAATGTGACTATTTCAAGCGATATGGGCTGTTCGTACTAGGCCTGTGCGAATAATTGATTATTCGAATATTCGCGAATAGTTGCTGCTAATCGTACTCGTATTCAGCGGTTTTGAATTATTCGATTAATCGCGCAGGCGCGAATACCTGACAACTATTCGCGAATAATGATCAATTGCCGTGGTGTTTGCTACTATTCACGTACTATTCGCAAGTAATCCTATTAAGCTGGCAATTACACGTTTTGTCTAGTCATGGTGGTAAGCTTTGTTCTTGTAATGTTTGCAAATAGTAATGCCTTTGAGGAAGCCGACAGGGCAGGCATGGATGGCTATGACTGCAGCGACTGTTACCTGCAATAATGTATTGCCTTTACATGGCATAAAATTGCGGTCGTGAACTGTTCGTTAACTATTCGCGAACTATTCGCGAATACTATTCGCGAGTAATGCCGCCAATTGCGCTGTTCTGTCTAGGCACTGCTGGTACGCATTGTAGTATTCGCGAATAGTACTCACAAGTAATGCCTTTGAGGAAGCCGATAGGGCAGGCTGGATGGCTGTGACTGCAGCGAATGTTACCGCAATAATGTATTGCCGGCTTTACACAGCATACAACTGCGGTCGTGAACTGTTTTTGAACATTGCGAATTTTTTCTAAACGC
>CM055824.1:3704173-3756173 GCA_029582265.1 Zoroaster sp. YZ-2022
GTGGGGGATTTAACATTTAATAAAAATAGTACTTTATTTATTTAAAAATTTTTTAATGAGATCTTATGACCCTACTGGTAAATTTCGATATAACCAATAAAATGTCTTCGAATTATATTAAGTTTATACATCGTGAGAAAATTGCCAATCATCAGGGTTTAAGGAATTGAACTGGCAACGACCTGATCACGGTCAATATGCAAGTATATTCATCCGACAACTGGCAATTACAACGAAGTGACAGGGGCGTTCTTTCTTTCTCGGTGCATTTAGCCGCGTGTGCGAAGGTTTCGCAACTCGGTCAGTAAGCAAATTATTCCTAAATTCTTTGTCAAATTCCAGTCAACGTGGTTTGTTTTCTATAATAAATGAACAATTTGTGTTTATATGTGCAGTGATCGAATAGTCCTAGTTAATATTAGTCAACTTACTAAATTTATGTAAATTTTAATTGTGACTGCATAACCAGATAACCTCGCCATTCCGTCATATGTTCCGTTCACCACCACAGCAGCATGCAATGCGTTACCGTATCGGTTGATTGCATAGGGCGCCCTTTAATTAATTTATAGCAAACAATGCGGTAAAGAGGTGCTGCCATTTTCTCCATGTAACAAATAGTTAGTAATTAGTAATATAAGTACTAATTAGTAGAATAGTGGGAAAGACTACTTGTGCACAAATTGATGGTCTGCTCCTAACGTTAACTGTTAAGCATGTGTTTTTAGCAGATGATAAATACTATTACTAGCCAATATCTCACTGGATTTGCATACATTCATTGTTCAAAATCTCCCAAAATATTGTTTCCAATACGTCCTTGGCGACTCTTTCCTCAAGTTAAATATGTCTATCTTTTAAAGGAAAATCTGATATTTGGATAGAAAAGTAGGCGGATTTGTATTCTACATTCTTTCCGAATAGTCTAACCGACTTCTGTAAAAATAGTATGGTTGACTAATATGTTTTTTATTTTTTGGTTTGGGAACAATATTTTGGGAGGATACTTACTAAACTTTTGTGCAATAAAATTTAAAAAATGTCTCCTGTGAGTTTTGTGCCATTTTGTCATCTCTAAAGCGACATGGATAATCCATAGACTTTATGAATTGTGAACAAATCTTGGTTGGAATGTTGAATTTGATAATAACTGAAACTTTAAGCTAATACCCTCTCCCTACCCCATTAATATTTGATATTGTTTATTATGTGAGAAGCATGCGAAGTAGAAACCATTCATACTTATATTTGCTGTTTAAGTACAAAATATGCTAAAGAACTGACAAAATGTTTTATTGACTACAAATAAGCGGATATATTCTCACAGTTTTATGGGGTCCTTGTGGTGACGCCATGCCAAGACAGGTGTGCAGTAAAACCAGTGTGGCGCCGAGGCGTCCCTTGAGAAGAAACGCCTATGATCCAGGAATTATGAAGCTGATTAGGCGAATATGGCCTCCGTAACAAGCGTGAGGTGTGGTAGTCAAGTACACCCTGTGAATCAGGAAAGGCTGCCACGTGAGCCTTCCTGACCCGTGAGGAGAAAGGACTCCAGAGGCTGTTTGAAGGTATGACCAGGTGCAGCCCCCTTTAATTAACCCTAACCACCCCAATTCCTGCAAAATCCTCCAAAGGCAGTGGGCGTGACTATTGGGGAGACGCGATAGCGAGTCCTGTTCCCAGCCAAGGTCTGGCCTGGCCCCTATTTATTTCCTCCCTATTACCCATTCAAATTTTTAAAAAAAAATAGGTCCCTATTTGAGGACTGCGGGATTCAAGAGTTGACATGCCCCCTAGAAAAAGTGGTGCACCCCCTAAGTGCTCCCTGAAAATTTGACCATACTTATGCCACTGTCCAAGCGGCACTTTTTGTGACAAATTCAGCACTGTTGTTGAAACTGGTGCTTTCACCTCTTCAAAATGGGACAAAATTAAGTCGCACAGGAATATGAAGATCAACGAAAATGCATGATGCATTTTGAAGATGAGAGCATGTTTCCAAAAGTGCACTGATGGATTTTGGAGGAGTTAGAAGGTTCCAAGCCAGAATACCTTGAGGGAGGTTGGGGTTTTTAGGAATCATCATTTTGAGGTTTAGGAGTGCTAAGGCGGTGCGTAGACTTTCTCTTCACAGCATTCTAAATGGTTTGAATACTTTTATAATAACACTAAACCAGTAGGCTTGCTTAGCCCTCCTATAGGTTTAACACTCAAAATTTGTATCTCTCTTAACCCATTGACTTTGTGCAGTGCACTCAAATACATGCAAACACATGTGGCTGTGTGATAGGAGGTCAAACCAAAGTTACACTCAAGAATTGTGTGCCAACTCCCAACCCATTGACTTTTGTGCAGTGCACTCTCTGGTTTGACCTATTTGGCAGTACAAGCCAAAAATACTCAAGTGAAGGTGTCTGTGGTGCCCGTGCGTGACTGGCCAGAAATTTCCAGCCTGGGCATAGGGAGGTTGGTGTCTAAAAAGTTTCCCATTTGGGGTTTCATATTCCCAGGCCTGTGATTTCTCAGGAATTGTTTTTATAAATCTTCCCTCAAATGAGATGTAGCCAACCACAAAAAGGAAGAAAAGAGAGGCAGCTTATGTGTGTCCAAACCTCTAGTTTATTGTCTGTAGGGATGTGGAGAGTCATAAATCCTCCCAAATTAAACATCCATGGGTTCAGGGGCTTTGTCCTCTGGACCAACGGAAGACTAGAGCCCCCTACCCATTTTCAGGATGTTTTACTTTGGTCAAAATTACCACCTGTATTCCCTTTTTCCCAAATACATGGACTTTTCCCAAATAACTTTAATTATCAATTACATAATGGATTTTGTAATAGAGGACATATAACTAAGTGAGACTTCATGAAATTGATTTCACAGGCTCAGAATTTCCATTGTTATAAAGCATAGGAGCTACCCCTGACAGAAACGATCAAAAATATTTTGATTGTCAGTTGCGCAATGGACTTTATAATAAGTGGACATGGCCAAAATTGATTCCACATTCTTGCTTTTAGGTAATGCACTCCTGCGTCGTCTGGTCCAGCGTTGGCGTGCCAGATGAGAGCAACAGATGAAGCTTGATTACGTCCTGGGTCTGCGTGTGGAGGACTTTCTGGAGCATAGATCTGCAAGCGCATGGTGTTCAAGTCGGTCTGTGAAGTATTCACACCATGCCCGTGTGCTCATTGCGCCAGCGTCACATCCGGTAAGGAATTTGCAAATCCTTGTTCATGCAGGGAACTTATTTTTTTATCAGTGAATCCTTTTTTTTCCTTCAAATTTTTAAAAGCTTTATGTAACTTTTGTCTTACCTGTTCCTCAAAGACAAATTCCTTTGAATAGAATCGCATATGAACAACAGTTTTTGACATGATCATTTTTGATTTTGATAATTCACAATCCCAGAAAGATTTTACTACTGTATTTTGTCCATATCTGTCTACCCTTATGTGATCTATACAGCTGTCACGATGGATGGTGAATCCATAACTTTGGTCATTCAGTAAGATCACTGAAGCGGGGTTCAAACCCCTTGGCTTCCACATCTTTAATAAATTGAATATTAATAATCAAAACCTCAAAGCATGATCCCGAGAGCCATACACTCGGCCAGTTCAAGTTAAAAAGTTTCTTGGAAGCATTTGCAAGACCATTGGCATGGAGCCCTCACGATCTTTGTTTATCACTTAGAGTGATGATGCAGTTGACACTCAGCTGGACTGTTTCTGGCAATAAGCGTCAAAATGCATTACGATCTCACCTCCCTGCTTAGTCTGGTGTTTCTTTAATTTCAACAAGGCCAATGAGGCAGGATCTAACATCCCTAACCTTATGTCTTGATTTGCTTCTTAGTTGTCAGGATCATAGTTGTACATGCAGGTATGGCAGAGTGGATACTTGTTGTTGTTAACTGATGTTTAATTTATAATTCGATGCTTGTAATTATTTGTTTATTTAACACCTTGCGGGTGGCTGGCCGACAGCCACTTGGCCCGTGGCGATTTTGCAAAGAGCCTCTGGGGCGATTGGAAGTGTAACCGCATTCACAACACGTGCACGGAATTAATTGATTTTCCAACTGCATTTGCTGGGGTTTTACGCCTTCAAAAAGAAGGCTGATAATTTATTGAACTATATTGTTCTTGAATGGGAGTGTTATATAATAGATTGGGCTTTCAAGAGCTTTCTGAACACTGCTTTCAAGAAGGCTTTCTGAACACAGCCCTTGACTTTGCTGTGCGATGAATAGGGTATGCCCGGTTTAGCTTGCCTGCTTATTATTAGGATCTATAAACGCAGCTGAACAGCGCGGTGTTATGCCCGAGTGCTGTCACTTCCATACGATGGCCCGAGTGTAGAACAAAAGATAACTCTCCACGGCAACCAAGTGGTTCGGATTGTGAATCTTTTTCTGAACAAACTTTGAGATATTGGAAAGTAGTGCCAGTGATTTCCCCTGACATAAATGTGCCGTTAAAGAGACTTCTGTTTTTACAAAATAAAAACAATATTTGATAGTATCCAGGGAGGTTATTAGAAAATAAACAACATTGTACACCATGTCCGGGGACAGAAGCTCTAATTCTTATTGATATAAGTACAATATACAATAAGTGAAATATAAAACACTGGCCGTCGTGCATATTTTACAATCTCTGTATACCAGCACCTATCCGGCTGGGTTTGATTCAGCGTTCCCGACCCCACAGATGTTTTTGTTTGTCCTTTCTGCCCTCACTCGGTAAAAAAATAATACGGCAAACTGTCCAGAGTCCATAATATTGTCCGCAAAAGGGGTTAAGAGGGTTAAATCACAACCTTAATGCATTGGTATTAAATGCGATAGAACTTGAATAAAATAAAACAAACACCAATGTTTATTCATATATACAAAATATATCATTGATTGTTGTCCCTTTAAACTAATTCGGACAAACTTTGTGTGTCCTTACCAATTCATGCTATTTTGGACAATTTCCAGTTTTAGGAGCTGGAATTTTAGTGGAAAAAAATCAGTTTCTGTGCCAAGTATTTAATGTACTTTTGGAATTTTTTTAGCCTATTAAAACCCTACAATCAGTGCAATATTTGAAGCGACCCATTCAGGCCACTCAAGCCATTAGCTGTTGCCAGTGGCCTCCCTATGGCAATTCCCTTCTGTGCACTGTCACACCACAGAGATTTCAGGGTGGTGATACATTGCAGGCCATACTAATATGTTCAAACATTTACAGTGGCCTTGGGTGGCATACAGTTGATTTTGTAAGATTACTTGGAAAGGACAGGCTTGTATGTGTGAAGGTTGGTGAAGAACATTGAAAATTTAGTGGATTAGGTGGCCTCCATGTGTAGGAGGTTTTAAAAATGCTGAATTTTTATTTATTTTTAAACTCTGCTGAGACTCTTCAAAAGGCTTGTTTCTAAAATTTTAAAACACAAAAGTATTTATTGAGATCTTCATGATCATAAAAAAGGCCATTTGAATTTCTATTTACATACTTTCTTCAATTCAACAGTGTCCATAAGCAGGTGCATGAATTCAACATCCCTTCATTCATTGTCCGTCTGGACTCCCAAAAACCTGATGACATTCTCTCTCGTTCTCCACTTGGTGGTGGGCGTCCTGGCAGCGAGCGTAAGAACATCGCATGGGGCCCAGAGCAGTGGAGGCCGATGGTGAGGAAGGCGAGGATTAGATGTACCCTAGGAAAGAAGGACCCCAAAACATTATACTCTGACTGGGACGTGGCGGAGCCTGGAACCATTCAGCGAAACTGGGACCGTCAGCGGAACTGCGACTTCCATTTGTGGTTAATTTCAGTTTCATTATAAAATCTGTTGTTATCTGACAACAACTTTGAGTGTTAAGTGAATATTTGATAAAAATCTAAATTGTTGTCACTTGTCATGTCCTTCCTTTGAAATGCATCAAATAAAAGCAGCCTGTCCTCTCAGGCAAAATGTATAAGAAAAATTATTTCATTGTGTCTTTGTTTGTTATTTCTTTCATTTTTTTTTTTGGGGAAAAGCAGGGAACGATTTTGTTCAAATATTTTACTGTAAGAAATATTTTTGTGTATATCGAAATGCTAATTTGGAATAGCAAATCTTAATTCTGATTGTGGTGTGAATTTTGTGTGGCGTTTTGCTCTGTGTTACAAAGCGAAATCGTTCATTGGTAGGGTGAATAATTTATTGGAAGGGTGGGTAAGCTAGGCTTATGCTGGTTTGGATTCCAAATTGGGACTCAGGAATTCTTGACTCGTACAGATTGCTACAAACATTTGATGAAGTTCAGAGTGGGATGTCGTGTAATCTTGAAAATCAGTTTAGTACATTGTTCTTTCCTTGTGAAACGAAAGTAAATAATTCTTAACTAATTGCAAAAATTCATATTTGATGAGCTTAATAAATTCCTTGAATGTCCAATAGTGGCATCTACAATTTAGTTATTAATTTCATAAAATAGCTAATTAAAAATTTTTTTTTTTACAAGCAAAATAAAAGTTCAACAAAAAAGTTAATAAATGCCAAATAGAACTATAACAGCATATGTCTAAGCCTAAGAACTAAATTTATAGTAAATATAAATGCAGAATAGTTGTATAAAGAATAATTAAGAGAATGATGGGAGGGAGCTGTACAATAAAGATGGACTGCAGAGAGTCAAAAAGTGAAACCTGTTGTGGGGACCCTCTAGAAAATTTACTCAATTCAAAGCTCAAAAAGGTTCATAACAAATTCATGTAAGTCGGTGAATTGTTTTTGATTTTTTTTTTTTTGGGGAAGAAGGGTCAACGGGTTTGAACCCAGGATATGCCGCCTGCATGAGGTTATGGTGACATCACATTTGACCAATGAATACAAGACTATTGAGGTGTACTCCAATTATCATACAAACTCTCACTGTGGTGAGTGTAATTATTAAAAGCTCGTACATGTATATGCATGTACTGTACACACTTTTTATAAAAATGTCTGAAATGGCATCCGTATGGAACGTTCAGAAACCAATTGAAAGTTTCACCTTATTTTGTTGTGTTGCTAATAAGAAAATTATGGTGTTCTAAAAAGGACACAGGCACATTGCAAGAAGAGTGTTCACGCGTCGCACTAAGTTCACGCGTCACACTAGAGTGTTGTCGCGTCGCACAAAGTGTTCACCGTTGCGGTTTTTCTCGTATGAAAGAGCCGTATGTGACTAAATTTCGACTCATTAATATATAAGACTAAAATAAATGCAAAAGCCATATATTTACTTGCAAAACCAATTATACAAAAGCAGCAACCAGACTGGTCGGCAGCTAGCATGCATGACACTAAAAATGAATTTTGGGATTTATATTCCTTTAAAAGTCCTCCACAGCCCATACATTATTATTAAACAGAAAGGTTTTGTTTCTGAATTAGTGTTGTAGTTAAACAAAAATGTTGCTAATTCTGTTACAAATTATTTACAACTAACGTAGTCTAAGTCGATACTCCATACATGGAAGGTGAGCCTTCTAACCACTGAACTACCGTGCCACTCAGATTTGTCGGTGAATTAATTACAGAAGAACCTTTGTAAATTGTATTTATAAAATAATATAAATTCTTTAATGCAGAAAAATATTGCTTGAGCCTACAGGGTTCACTCGTCCCCACCACCCAGGGCCTTAGCGAGGCGGGGTGCGTGATTTTTCCTGCCATCCTGTGATATTTCAGCCAGTGAGATGTCTTTTTCATATTCGTGGCTTATTCAATCAGTCCCAAAACACACTTAAATCTCTGGCTAGCCTAACATGCAATGAGCTACCATGCAAAACAAAAGTCTCTAGGTAGAATGAGGTCTCTGCCAGAATGTAAACAAACCCACCAAGGCCATACCTTGGCTGATGATAGAGTGATCACATATCAATTATACTGTACTATGGCATGAATAGACAATATACACACTGTTCGTTTGCAACACAGTATCAAAAAACTGATAGTGGATTTAACAATAATATAACGACCAGATACTGACACAATTGATATGGAAAGTAAAAATTGCAAAACTGGAGGCATAAGTCTAGATGGTCTTCATCTGGAATACCTGTAACCAATGATACAGTGAATTTAGGGTTTCTAATTCTCACAGTGACTGAACAATGGTGGGCTATGAATTTACAAATAATTCGGAATTTTTTTTTTTCCAGCAAGGTTTACAACAAAATGATTAGTGGAAGCGAGATGAATTATAAAACCTCTCATTCAGTAGATTACAATAAAAGTGTAAAGCAAACTGATCTAACTGAAGAATCAGCAACAATACAAAAGTGGGACATGCAATAGTAAAATAATAAGAATTAAACAATAATCAGAAAGAAATTTAAATAATCCAGTCACTATTCTAGGTTTGTACATCCAATATAAATCAGTGAGAAACAGAACGAAAGTAACAAATACAAATGAAATATTAATAAATGTCAAAACAATTTTTCATGATTGGCAATTCTTTAAGTACAACCGTTACAACTGGTCATCAACTTTGAATTAAGTATTTATTTAACTTTTATAGCACTGAGACACGTATTCCTCCAACGTTGAGTCTGGGTCAACTGGTGACACAAGTCAAACAAGTGAACCCAATAGGCCTAGGCAATATTTTTCTGCATTAAAGAATTTATATACTAAAAACAATTTAAGGGAACACCGGAATAATCTCAGTTAAAAGCAAGATCATTTATTTTAGATAAACAATGTTTCACAGAATTGATGAGAAACAACTGCAAAATGAAACAGATGATAAAGGATGCATGTAGTGATTACACATTTCATGACATGACTACTGAAAGAGAGAGGGTTGCAATGAAAATCCCGGTTCATGGAACATTTCAAACCTATTTGATGTTTAAAATCCGGTGTTCCCTAATTGTTTTGAGTAGTATATTATTTATAAATACAATTTTAAAAAGGTTCTTCTGTAATTAATTCACCAACAAATTCAGTGGCATAGTAGTCTGGTGGTTAGAAGGTTCACCTTCCCTGTAGGTAGTATCAGGTTGACACTAGGTTTTGTAAATGTTTGTAAAAAGAATTTTGCAATTTTTTTTTGTTAACTACATTAATTCAGAAACAAAGCTGTAATAATAATGTTTGGAGCTATGGAGGACTTTTAAAGGAATATAAATTCCAAATTAATTTTAGTATGCATACTGCTGCCGACCAATCTGGTCACCGATTTTGTATTTGATTTTGCTAGTAAATATATGGCTTTGCACATAAAATATGGCTGCCATTAAATATATTGTTTGGCTATTTAACTGTGGTATTATATATAAGGTCGATATTTAATCACATACGGCTCTTCATGCAAGGACAAAAAACGCAACGGTGAACACTTCTGGTGCGACGCGATAACACTTCTAGTGCGACTCGACAACACTTCTGGTGCGACGCGATAACACTTCTGGTGCGACTCGACAACACTTCTAGTGCGACGCGATAACACTTCTAGTGCGCGTGAATCCTATGCGACGCTTACACACTCTTCTTGCAATGTACTATGTGCATGTGGCCGTTTTAGAACACCATAATACACTGTATGTACGGCCGGATGTGTGTACACACGCCGGATGTATATATGTACATAACGTGTAAGCTAGCTAGCTAGTAGACTTGATTTCCAAGTCTGAGATCGCAGTTATTTTTGTCTGCATCAGCCACGCAAACGCCGTGGCCCTAGCCCTACTGGCTATCACAGCCCTAACTCGCGATCTCGAAGGTTAATGTCGGAGGTTAATACACAGAGGGCGCTATTTAATGCGATACTGTATTGTCTTCAGGCAGACAAAAAACCACGATCACAGACTTGGAACCAAGTCTAGCTAGCTAGCAGTTAATTATCCAGCTGACCGGGGGGCCCAATTTCATGGCGCTGCTTACCACAGAATTCTGCGCTTACGACGCCATAAAAAGCGTGTGATTTTATGCGTGATTCGACATGACGCGACGCGACGCGACGCGACGCGACGCGACGCGACGCGACGCGACGCGACGCGACGCGACGCGACGCGACATGCATTCGCACGCCATAGTATTTGTGGTTTAATCATCGATCCCGAGTCTCCGAGCTTTAACTTTGGGAGACTGTTTGAGCTGCTGGATCAAGCTGCTGCTGTGCGGCCAGAATTATGACACTTTGACGACACCTCGTCCTGGCCAGTATCTTCCACCTTTTCACGGCATTTTCTCATATTCTGCCCCATTTATGTATTTCTTGGCTGGCTGGTATCGGTTGATTACTGTTTCTACGCGGCCATTACCGTGCTAGCCGGCTCTTTGTTGGCCTTGCTTGTGTTCCGCATACGGCGAACAGACAAGGGACAACTCAGAAGCGTTCATTATTGGAGAGGGTTGGCCTTGTGGAAAAAATTGCCCATAGGGGTGGAGCAACGGATGCTCCTGAGAACACACTGGTCGCTTTCAGAGGTAAATACCATAGGTCTGAATGCCTCTTCCTTTCACAGAATTTAATAGTAGTTTAACCCTCATGGGTTTAACAATCAAAGACACTCAAAATGTTTATGTCACTCCCAACCCATTGACTTTATGCAGTGCCTCAAATAAATGCAAGGACATTATAGCTTTAGTAATATTTTTTACTAGTAGGAGGTCAAACCAAAACCACTCGACTGTAACTTATGTAGTATATACACAGCTCTGTGTGACTCTGCATGTAACCTGTAGAGTAAGACATACACAAGTGTGTTTGACTTTGCCACTGTCTCAGTCTTATACACATGGCAATGCAACCAAAAATACTCAAGTGACTGTCTGTGGGTGCGGTGCTTACTGGGCCAAATTTCAGCCTGGGCATAGCCATAGGAGGAGTTAATACAATAATAGTTTAAATCTTTAATTAGGGTTTTCAGTTTGTACATGCTTGACGAAGCCACCACCGTACAGCGCTTCGCCGCAACAAAAACATCAAAATTTTAAATCAATTTTTTACTACTTTTACCTGTCAAAATCTTACAAGTTACATGTAATAGCTCATTGGAAAGCTTATAGTTTCAGCTATCCAACAATGTACTGAAAATATGCAATCAGAAATCGTCACGAAAGCCTAGGTTTTTATGAATGGACCACTCTCGTCCCGCCCAGCCTTTCAGAAGTGTTCGAGATCGGGCGCATTCGGCCCGTAAATTTGCAGCGCTCTGCTGAGGCATCCACTTGAAGCTGTCTCCGTGCCGAGTACATTGTGATTGACATGAAAGCAGGTTTCCTATTGAGTCAAAGGGCTCCTTTACATACCCATGCTTGCTTGATCTCCATAACTTCTCTACAACCGAAGTTACGAAGAGATAAAAAGTAAACACCGTTTTTCGAGGTGAAATCTTCAAGTTGAAAGGTGAGGCGGTGTCTGAATAGATTTAACACCTCTTTTCTATCATATGTGAAGTTTTGAGCCGTAATTTTGTTTAGTTTTGAGAAGCGGAGAGTGTATTTTACACCCTTTCAAAAGCTCTTATGGGGGAAACAAGCACGAGCAACTGTGCGTGTGTATCCGCAGTGTGTGTAGGCTGATTCAGCGGTTTTGGTGTATGGACGGTGTATGGACAGTCGCTTCATCGAATGCTGTATATTTGATTAAATAAAACAGGATTCCTCAAAACTACTTGTCCGATTTTCTTTATTTAAAACCATTGTATTTCTTTCATCAAGACCTTTAATTTGATATAAATATTGAGTATATTGGTTTAGGAATAATTTTCACCTGAAAACCCTACTTTAATAGTAAATTCATAGTTAAAGATACCTTTTTATACGTAAGTTAGGCCTATTAGTAATAGTATTGAATACAATCATGGAGTGTCATGGCGGCGGTTTAGTGCATCGGTTGTGTTCTGATGGCTGAGTCGTCAGAATGTGGGTTCGAATCGACCATGACCATGGTGCTTGTGTCCTTAGGGAAGACACTTTACATAATTGCTTCTCTCCACCCAGTAGTATAAATGGATACCTGTGAGGGCAGAGTTGGTTGTTGTGTTTGATTAGCCCATATGCTCTTGAAATAGCAGCAATTGAGCTGTATACTCCCAGGGAGCTGAGATGGTTTCAGGAATGGGGCAGAATGTCGTATCCGACCGCCACTTTTTCTCATTCAATATAACCAATAAGTAATCTTACCTACCTAGTAAGGTGGAGAACATATGGATGATGATGGACATATACTTCCAAATTATTCAGGATATTTATTTCATGAAAAATCAGGCATTTTGGTATCGATGACTTCCTCAGTCATGTCAGTCTGATCTTGTAAACTCCACAATTAGTGACCAACATAGTCATTGTACATGCGCGGTGGCAACTATAATAGGATCCTTCTATTTTCTGAAGGGAGGATTTTTTAGAAGGAAATAGTCCGAAAACCATCATAAAAGTGGATTTTAAAGATAGTTTTAGCTTTCTGTACCCCCAAAAATCGATAGACTAACTTTTTACGGGTTAGTGGTTGCAAAAAAATTCCAAAAAACCCTTAGAAAGTGGCGGTTGGATCGACATTCTTTCCCAGGAATGATTTATCGCCCTAATGAACAGGGGTAATAATGTACAGCGCTCTGATACGTCATATAAACACTTTAAAATGCCTCCATTATTATTATTGGGTCATTCCATGTCAAATCAACCAGTGGTCCCCAGGTGACCCTCTCGGATTTTGATGAAACTTCATCAGAATGATGGAATGTGGCCAGAATGAACACATACAAAAATGTGATTTGGTCACGTAATTGGTGCTGCGTGAACAATCAACTGCATTGCATACAGTGTCGATGAATTCATGAATCAATGTTTGGAAGGTTACCAATGCTGTTCTGTCAGTATGCATCCATTGCTTGTAGCTAATGGTATCATCTAAGTCTACTTCATTTGAATCGAACAATTGATTGATATGTTTCAAAGGCAGTCTTTCCAGTGCAATTGTCACACGACTGCATCATGCATTTGCGATAGTCAATGTTGCAAACTACTTTGTTCAAATACTCCTTATAATCATAACTGTCTGGTATAACTGCGATTAACAACTTGACATTTTGGTGCTGCTGACATACACATACAGAATGCATGCCCTTGCTGTTTACTGAAACACACCATTTTGGTCGAAGCTAAAAAAAACTTTCAAAAGCAAATGTTATCACCTGTCCGTTTCAGATACTCCAGGTGCAGTTCCTTCAAGATCACAAGCAACAATCTTTTCTGCATTTGGTGTTTTCTTGCAATACATGTACATGCATTATCAACTCATTTCCTGCCTTCTTCAATGAGCATGAGTACTAACTGGCTGTTGTACCTTGCTGTACTGAGCAGGTTGTTCACAGTGTACCCTGTGCATTTCAATGCTGAGGTGGATCTTACTACAGTTATGTCTAGCAAGCTTGAGGTTATAACTCAAATAAACATACACTTCAAATGATAAAAACTTCTCCTGATGAATTAAGATGTTTAGTATTTTATTTCTAGCTAAAAAAAAAAAATTACACAAGTCATTCAGCTGGGCAAATTTGAAATGTGATATTCAGTTACTATGCAGTTCCTTTAAAATGTGTGAAAAACATCTATTTTTCAAATTGCCAACACCATGAAGGAGTTGAGTGCCAAAGCTGAAATTTGGTGTATAAGTAGATATAATTTATATGTTTGACTGGTGTAAATTTCAAAAAATGTTTCAATTGATCACGGGGTCAACCGGGGTCAAGACGCAGGGGGTCTTTTTGACCTTTTTTTGGCTGGAGCCCACTTTGGACCCATGCTATTTCTTAATTAATGCATTGGTGAGCTTATAATTACTCATGGCTACAGACATGCACCCACAGATAATACCTAGGGAATATGGGATTCATGTGACCCCTCATGTCGGCACAGGGTGACCTCAAAAATCGCCAAAAACATTTTCGGCTGAATAAGGTGCCTACTTTGGGTGACAATAACTAAAAAACTAAATGAGATACATTCAATTTGAGTGCAGATTCATGAAAATTGGCAAAAAGTTAGCTAGAGTACCAAATTTGAGCTTTCTACCTGGTACAAAGACTGAATTATGAGCTTTCAAAGTTGGAAAATATCACAAAAATCACTTTTAGTGACTCGCGCGCTCACAAAATGGCCGCCTCGACCAAATTTCAAAGGGCCATATCTCGAAAACGACATGGAGTATGATTTAGCTTTTTTGTATGTGTTCATTCTGGCCACATTCCATCATTCTGATGAAGTTTCATCAAAATCTGAGAGGGTCACCTGGGAACTTTTCCAAAAATTGGTTGATTTGACACGGAATGACCCTATTATATTAATCGACCTTGGTCATATGTGTGTTACTGCACTTTTATATTTGATCATTTACAAAAAACAAAAAAAAGATGTGAAAAAAGAGGTAGAATGTCGTATACAACCTCCTCTTTTTCTCATTCAATATAACCAATAATGTAATCTTACCTACCCAATAAGTTGGAGAACATTATTCAGGATATTTATTTCATGAAAAATCGGGCATTTTGGTGTCGATAACTTCTCAGTCATGTCAGTCTGAGCTTGCCAATTCCCCGTTAGTGACCAACACGGTCATTGTACATGCGCAGTGGCAACTATAATAGGATTCTTCTATTTTCTGAAAGGGAGGACTTTTTAGGAGGGAAATAAAGTCCGAAAACCATCATAAAAGTGGATTTTAATTAGTTTTCGATTTCTGTACTCCCAAAAATGGGAAGTCATCGTATACCAAAAATGCCTGATTTTTCATGAAATAAATATATGAAATAAATAAAGTATGTCCATCATCATCATCCATATGTTCTCCACCTTACTGGGTAGGTAAGATTACATTATTGGTTATATTGAATGAGAATAAGTGGCGGTCGGATACGACATTCTACCCATTGTTGAATATGTTCTACCCATTGTTGAATGGGGTTAAAAATGCATTTGTGGACCCCTCATAACATTGGTTATAGTGTGGACACCTTATGTTTTACTTCAGTAAATTTGACACTTTAAATCTTGGCTAATACCCTGCCCTTGGCACACACAAACTTTAACTGAAACTCCTGTAACTCTTTATGCAGGCAAGCAAGAATGGGTCCAAATTTGTGGAGTTTGATGTTGAAATGACCAAGGATGGCATATCAGTACTTCTTCATGATGAAGCAGCTGGACCGTACTACCCGTGAACCCGGACCAATCAAGGATCTTACTCTAGCAGAGGTGGTTAAACTCAATGCAGCAGTCAAGCACCCACTCAGGTAAATAGTGATGTTATCCTGGGAGTTTGGGAGAACTAGCCGACTCTTTTAAGGGACAATATTGTCACGATCAGAGCAGACTTTTGACGGGGCATGGAACCAGTGGCTTAGTTTTAGATGAATTCGGTAACTGAAAATAATACCCCAAGAGAGTGTGTTGGCCTAGATAACATGGCGTGTTAAGATCATATTAACATGGTTAATGCATTAACCCTCCTACTACTACAAGGGTCAAAATCAGTCGAAATGTTAATATACTTGCCAAGGTATATCTAGTGCACTTAAAAAGTCAAACACTGCCAAACCTTACTGTGTAGTACATTTACAGGTCAAAATGAATCAGCCATTTTTGACTGGTAAAAGCATTGTCTTGTATTGTTCAGGGTGGTCAAAATGACAGTAAAAACCAGTCAAAAATGCCCCTGTGTGCACATTTGGGTCAACAGTCAAAACAGGCAGTTGACTGTTTTGACCTCGATAGCAACTTGCCACTAAAGGTTTTTTTTTGTGTGTGTGAATAGTGTAAATAAATTATTTGTTGCTTATATGTATGTATGTTTGTCTCCAGGGTCCATTTCATTGTCATTGTAAGGACAGGGTAGATTATGTTTAAGTCATAGCAGATTATGTTTAAGTCATAGTTTGTGACACGTGCCCTGTTATCTAGGCCAGCGTGCACTCGTGGGGTATTATTTTCACTCACTGGTTCTTCTAAAACTAGGACACCTTGACTTAATAGCCCTGTTTTGTAAAAAAAAAAACATTTCCTGAAATATGAGCCATCTGAATAGTTGCTAATTTATATAATTTTAATGACAGGGATCAATTTTCTCATGCTACAATCCCAACCCTGGAAGAAGCGACTGTTGAGTGCCTTAACCTTGGACTCAAGATCTTCATTGATGTCAAAGATTGGTCAGATAAGGTAATTAGTCAAAAGTCGCCAGCTTGACACCAAGTAAGCTGTGATCATTGATGTTTTTGAGATTACCAATTGTGTGTTGTGGCTTCAATGGGAAAGTCTGTATACCACATTGGTAATTTTGTAAAAATGCTTTTAAGAAAATGCTTTACTCTCTTTGAATCAAAATATACATCTGACTTGTGGCGGTACTTTTTCATGAGTGCAGTACAGAAAAATGTAGTCAATGCAGTATTCCAATTCGACAGTTGTAGTCACGGTGAGTGCAGTACAAAATGCGGACAATTGTGCATGAGTGCAGTGTTACAACTCTGATATACATTAAACAAACAACCTGTAAATAATAATAATAATAATGCAGAAGATTTATAATGCGCGCATATCCACCAAGAAGTGCTCAAGGTACAGTAAACAAGATAATCATACAATAGCATAACAATACAATAGCAAATGAAATATAATACTAAAGAAAAGATTAAAAAATGCATATGACATAAAACACAATAAAGGGGGCCACTTTGCATCCGTCACGTTAGCAGTTTTTCCAATGGTTGTTATTTATTTTTAAGTACCTGAAACCGACCAAAAAGTGTTTCAACATGTGAATGGACATGCAGGCTTATACTACAACTAATTTGAGTTGATTAGGTGTTTGGGTTGGTGCCCAAACACCTCTTGATATTGTTCGTTTTTTTTTAGGTGTTTGGGTTGGTGCCCAAACACCTCTTGATATTGTTCGTTTTTTTTTTTTCTTCTTCTTTTTAGGTGTTCGAGCTACGGCGCGAACACCTCTTGATATTGTTCGGGTTTTTTTTTTTCTTCTTCTTCTTCTTCTTCCGAATAAGAATTATCCAGAGACAAAAACATAGTTGCAGAGTTCACAGAACCTTAAAACTTGACACATAGTTAGACCTTAACATGTAGTTTTATGTCAAATTGTGACGTCATAGTGAGATCATCAGATATCGAATTACACTAAATCAAAGTTTAATATTTTCAAAAATCATATCTCATGAACCACAACGATATTTTCACAGTCTTTGCACCATGTTATAGATCTTTAATTATGTGATTTTTACACAGGCGTGACCCCAATCCGACCTCTCCTTCCGATTGAGAAACGGACGTTGAAAATTTCTAAAGATTTAAAAAAATCATATCTCATGAACCACAGAAAATATTTTCACAATCTTTGCATCATCTTAAAGACCTTGAACTATGTCACATTTCTTACACAGACATGACCCCAATTTGACCTCTCCCTTCGATTAGAAAACAAGTTTAAGCGAACAACTATTCAGAAGCACAGCCATACTGGCGTTCTCTTACACACAGACATATCGGCCTATAGTGTGTGCGTTATCTAATTAGAATATAGAATAGTTCGAGTTTACGAAGACCGCGCGCGGTCATGACCTGCCATGCATGCAGCGCACAGTACCATGCAGCAGCAAAAACAATGGCTTCCCTGAGTGTCGGGCCGTCTGCAGAAAATGCGTCGCATGAAAATGTACTAATTTAGCATGGAATCCAAATTGTTATCATTTTTGGAGATGAGTTGGACAAAAGATTCTTTCATGTGCAAGTGGATGGAAGAAATGAGCGGTATGGTTGAGTGTGATATTGCCAATGTCTAGCGTTAGGGCTGTTAGACTACGTCGCAGCTAACGTTACAGGTAATGTAGGAATTAATTTTTAAAAAATTTGAAAAATATCTGGACCTAATCAGACTACATATATTTTGTAAAATAGTTGGACTTAGGCCTATATGAAAAATATCCTTGACAATTTAACTTATGTCTTCAGACTTTTAATATCTCATTGTGATCTGTCCCTCAGTATCGTGTAGTGACAATTTAAAAAAAAGATCATTCCTGGTGATTATTTTCAATAGTTACCATGTTAATACCTTGACCAACAAAATAAACTATAACCCTAACCACCCCAAATCCATCAAAATCCTGAAAGGGGCACTTTTGGGGAAAAAAATCAGCACTGTTGAAAAATGGGGTCTTTATAATGGAGTTTTATCAGATACTTAAAAGTAATACTACATGTATTGTAGTTGCACAAACATAACTTTGTACATGAGCCAAGAATATTCAACCTTTGGCGGTGTAAATAAGCATGGAAATGAACTTCAAGCTGAACTAAAGTTTTGGGTTATTTTTTCATAGTGTATACAATGAAGATGGATGCTGACCCAATTATTTATTATTTTACATGTATGGATGAATAGCCGACATTCCTAAAATTAATTACCATTCGATTTACAGATTTATGGGTACCACTCTGAGTGGTACAAATGCTTCCATGCCATTTGCAGGGCTGAGAGGAAGAAATACGATTAAGAAGAAACAGAAACATCAAGGTAGGCAAATATTGAAAAATACGGGTGAGAATGTCGCATCCGACCGCCACTTTTTCTCATTCAATATAACCATTAAAGTAATCTTACCTACCTCGTGGGTGGAGAACATATGGATGATGATGGACATATACTTCACATTATTCCAGGATATTTATTTCATGAAAAATCAGCCATTTTGCTATCGATGAATTCCTCAGTCATGTCAGTCTGATGTCGTAAACTCCACAATTAGTGACCAACACAGTCATTTGTACATGCGATGGCAACTATAATAGGATCCTTCTATTTTCTGAAGGGGAGGATTTTTAGAAGGAAATAAAAGTGGATTTTAAAGATAGTTTTCGCTTTCTGTACCACAAAAATCGATAGAATAATTTTTAACTGGTTAGTGGTTGCAAAATTCCCAAAACCCTTTAAAAGTGGTGGTAGGATACGACATTCTTTCCAAAAATTCAATCAAGTTTCAAGTATGCAGTAAGCTTGGGCGATAACGATTTTTTATCCACGATATATCGGCAAACATATATTGCAATTTTCAATAATATCGCAATTCTTTTTTGCATTCATGCATGATTGCTTTAGAGCCAATAACCACAGGTATGTGCCTCTACAAGTGTCACAATAAATTGCAAATTTATTTGCAGGCGTGTATGTACTTCTGAAGTAGTTTGCTTTTGTTTCTCATTTCTAAAAGCTCAAAAGACTAATGGTTTTATTTCCATGGAATGTCTGACTTGACTCACAATGTCGATTTATATTTTATCGTGATATATTTGTATTCGCGATTCGCCGATATGCCGATAACTTAAATAGGTTCTCGATATTGTAATCGAATAAAAAAGTTATTGCAATATTCGATATCGTGTTTATTGCCCAAGCTTAGTATGCAGTAAAATTGTTTCTAGTTATATGTTGCTTTTTCGTTTCTTTCTATCTGTTTACCTTGTCTTGTGTGTTTACTTTTGTTAATTTTCACTCTCTTTTTGTCTACAATGCCCATTCCCCTTACTCACTTATTCCTCTACTTCTATTAAATATTTATCATTCTTTCTTCATACATATTCAGGTCAATATGAGCTCGAGCGGTAAGAATGCAGCACTGAACCCCAGAGAAGAAAACCGTGGTCTTCATCAGACTTACTCCCTGACAAACCGAGAAAAATTAAGAAAAAAACTGATAAGTATTCACAGTGCCAAACCTTGATTGCATGCCAACTATTTGAAGCAGCCCAACGGAAAGATGAGAGGTTACTTTTGCAAATCGAAGATAAAGATCTTGTGGGTTTAGAAGTTTGCTATCATTGTCTTTGCTATAATGAGTATGTACCCAATTCTTGACAAGGCCAAATCCATCAGATAAAATACCTATTTGGTACAATGATGCATAAATAAAATTCTGTGAAGAAGTCATCCAGAAGAGAATAATAAAAACAATGAAATTCTTTTCACAAAGTCATTACATCGTAAGTTCATCAAGTATGTACAAGAAGTGGAGGGAGTTGATTGGAGTTGACCCACAATCTGAAAACACGTCTGAAAAGTACATTTCCTCGCTGGTAATTCATAGATCATTTACTAAGAATACAGTTGACTTGGTGTACAGCCAAACTCTCCCTACAAAAGAACTGGTATAGAGACTGCAGTTGGCTCAGATACATTGTGTACTGATACCGATACTGGGAGCAGTTAAGGTGCTGGAGAAGCAGAGATTTTTACATAAAAGTGCATAATAATCTTCACACACTCTTCAATGCATCAGCTGTACTATATAATACACTTATAATGAAGAAATCACATGGCATTACAGTTGCCCTGGCCATCAACCTCAGATGACTTATCCTTGCAGACTGCTTAACAAATGAGCCAGTAATTTTCAATTGCCTGCTTTGTTCATCTTACACTAGGACACTGATTCCATGACCCGTTGAAAGTCTACTCTGATTGAGATGATATTGCCCTTTAACCATTATCTTTAATTCAAAAATTCTGTTGACTTTCTTTTCATGCACCAGTAAAGGTGTTTTTAAAGTGTGCTAAAGGTTTAACAATACTAGCCAAAACCAATTAATGGCAGGGACTACATGTTCACTTGGAATATTTGTTGGAATATTTAGTACTTCAGAGAAAATTATTCTTTTCATTGCAAATTAGACCTTGAAGTTTGGATAACCTTTATCCTGCATGAAATGGATTATTATTGATGGGTGCAAAAATGGATGGAAAAGAGTATCATGACCATGACAAAATAAAGCAGAAATGTCATTCAAAAGATAAATTTGTTTTGCATTTCCTTTATTACTTATTAATTGTGTGTATTAACGAAGAATGTGTTTTATCAATTTAAATATTTACACAAAACATTGACAATTAATAACCAATACTGAACTTTTTAAAGATGATAAAAGATTTACAAATTGGTCTCTGATGTAGTGAGGGTTAGAATCAGAGTTGCCCAAAGCGGGTGGGGCTCAAGGCAAGGAGATGGGGGATGGGAAACGAAACCCCAAAATATTGAGATGTATGGTCAATTTAGATTGTTTTCACATGATCAATTAAATTGCAATACTACCCCACGACACCATGGATCTTACCCTGGGAGTAAGGGGTGAGGACTGGGGTATCAGGCGGGTTCAGACCTTTTATTCAAGGCAATTTTTTAAACTGGTTCATTTTTACAATGACAAATATTCCCCAAATATGGAATCCCTTTCCAAACTCTTCCAAACATAAAAACATAGCCCATGTGAACTATTCAAATTATACAAAATTGAAATGTACATTAAAATGTACAGTTTTCTAAAAATGGCCGAAAGAGGGCGCTATTTTCATGTCATTCAAATGCAAATATCTGCCAAACGGGCAAGTTTCGTGATTGTGGATTTATATATTAGTAATTTACATGTAATGATCTACTGTTTCCACGCTCATTCCTGATATGTGTCACAAAACTCAATTTCTGAACACACTCATTGCACACCCCCTAGTCTAGTAGTCTGAAGTCAAATAATTACACGCCGAACTTATCTCTCGTAGCCATAGTCTCTTGTCAAGTCGCACTTGACACCACTGATGCGAGTTTTGTCATGAAACCTTTCTGAAGAGAAAACCATATTTACCAAGTTCAGACTTAATTTGGTTGGAGGAATTTAAAATTATATGGGATGACTGAACCGGAAGTTAATGTATTCAGCACATGTTATTTTCATTATATATCATAAAAACACATATCTCCTGAAGTAACTCATATTATGAGAAACAATTTTGTGAAGTATGAATGACGTCACATAATTGAACCAGAAGTTAATGTATTCAGTATAACACAATATGTGGTATTTTATATATATTACATATTATGAAAACTCATATCTCCTGAAGTAACTCTTGTCTTTTAATAACTTTAGGTGATGATGTCATATTAGGCGCACTCGAACACCTTGAGTTTGTTTTTAACAAACTCTATACCTCTAGTTTTTTCTTCTTCTTCTTCTCTTTAAGAATTATCCAGAGACAAAAACATAGTTTCAGAGTTCACAGAACCTTAAAACTTCACACATAGTTAGACCTTAACATGTAGTTTTATGTCAAGTTGTGACGTCATAGTGTGATCATCAGATATCGAATTACACAAAATCAAAGTTTAATATTTTCAAAAAATCATATCTCATGAAACACAAACGATATTTTCACAGTCTTTGCACCATGTTATAGATATTTAATTATGTGATTTTCGTACACAGACGTGACCCCAATCCGACCTCTGCTTCCGGTCGAAACCGGAAGTTGAAAATTCAAAAATTCAAAAATCATATCTCATGAACCACAGAAAATATTTTCACAATCTTTGCATCATCTTAAAGACCTTGAACTATGTCACATTTCTTACACAGACATGACCCCAATTTGACCTCTCCTTCCGGTCGAAAACAGAAGTTTAAATGAACGACTATTCAGAAGCACAGCCATACTGACGTTCTCTTACACACAGACATATCGGCCTATAGTGTGTGTATATGCATGATCTAATTAGAATAGAATAGTTCGAGTTTACGAAGACCGCGCAGGTCATGACCTGCCATGCATGCACGCGCACAGTATAGTACCATGCAGCAGCAAAAACAATGGCTTCCCTGAGTGTCGGGCCCGTCTGCAGAAAATGCGTCGCAGAAAATGTACTAATTTAGCATGGAATCAAAGTTATCATTTTTGGAGATGAGTTGGACAAAGATTCTTTCATGTGCAAGTGGATGGAAGAAATAGACGGTATGGTTGAGTGTGATATTGCCAATGTCTAAGCGTTAGGGCTGTTGCCCGGTAGGCAGATTCATGAAAATTTGAAGTTGCTTCAATGCTTTTAAATGTCATATCACTGGATAGAGCAAAAAATTAGAAAGAAAATGAGGGGTCAGTGGTCATGATAGGTTAACCCTATGCAAAGTTACGAATTTTGTTGATTTAAATATTTGGTCATTTTAACATCCAGTTTCAATAGAAAAGGTTGTGACCGAATATTGCCTGCAATGTATCCTTGTAGTACTAACAAAGTCTATTTTGTGCAAGTTCCTCTGTTTTTGAGCCAACGTTACAGTTGGCATGGATTGATCATTTAAGATAACCACGATGTGTAGTATCCATTTATCGACACTAAGTGACACCATCCATAGACTACCCTTTATATTAGAATTTTACCATAAAAATCGGCGGGTCACAAACTTTTACAGTACAAAAGCATATGAAAAATAAGCGCCTGTGGCGGTTAGTGTTAGACTAGCGTACATAACATAGCTAACGTTACAGGTAATGTAGGAATTAATTTTAAAAGAATTTGAAAAATATCTGGACCTAATCAGACTACATATATTTTGTAAAATAGTTGGACTTAGGCCTATATGAAAAATGTCCTTGACAATTTAACTTATGTCTTCAGACTTTTAATATCTCATTGTGATCTGTCCCTCAGTATCGTGTGTAGTGACAATTTAAAAATAAGATCATTCCTGGTGATTATTTTCAATAGTTACCATGTTAATACCTTGACCAACAAAATAAACTATAACCCTAACCACCCCAAATCCATCAAAATTCTGAAAGGGGCACTTTTTGGAGGAAAAAATCAGCACTGTTGAAAAATGGGATCTTTATAATGGAGTTTTATCAGATACTTAAAAGTAATACTACATGTATTGTAGTTGCACAAACATAACTTTGTACATGAGCCAAGAATATTCAACCTTTGGCGGTGTAAATAAGCATGGAAATGAACTTCAAGCTGAACTAAAGTTTTGGGTTATTTTTTCATAAGCGTATACAATGAAGATGGATGCTGACCCAATTATTTATTATTTTACATGTATGGATGAATAGCCGACATTCCTAAAATTAATTACCATTCGATTTACAGATTTATGGGTACCACTCTGAGTGGTACAAATGCTTCCATGCCATTTGCAGGGCTGAGGGAAGAAATAAGATTAAGAAGAAACAGAAACATCAAGGTAGGCAAATATTGAAAAATACGGGTGGGAATGTCGCATCCGACCGCCACTTTTTCTCATTCAGTATAACCATTAAAGTAATCTTACCTACCTCGTGGGTGGAGAACATATGGATGATGATGATGAACATATACTTCACATTATTCCAGGATATTTATTTCATGAAAAATCAGCCATTTTGCTATCTGATGAATTCCTCAGTCATGTCAGTCTGATGTAAATAAACTCCACAATTAGTGACCAACACGGTCATTTGTACATGCGCAGTGGCAACTATAATAGGATCCTTCTATTTTCTGAATGGGAGGATTTTTAGAAGGAAATAAAGTGGATTTTAAAGATAGTTTTAAGCTTTCTGTACCACCAAAATCGATAGAATAATTTTTAACTGGTTAGTGGTTGCAAAAAATTCCCCAAAACCCTTTAAAAGTGGTGGTGGGATCGACATTCTTTCCAAAAATTCAATCAAGTTTCAAGTATGCAGTAAGCTTGGGCGATAACGATTTTTTATCCACGATATATCGGCAAACATATATTGCAATTTTCAATAATAGCAATTCTTTTTGCATTCATGCATGATTGCTTTAGAGCCAATAACCACAGGTATGTACCCCTCTACAAGTGTCACAATAAATTGCAAATTTATTTGCAGAGCGTGTATGTACTTCTGAAGTAGTTTGCTTTTGTTTCTCATTTCTAAAAGCTCAAAAGACTAATGATTTTATTTCCATGGAATATCTGACTTGACTCACAATGTCGATTTATATTTTATCATGATATATTTGTATTCGTAATTCGCCAATATGCCGATAACTTAAATAGGTTCTCAATATTGTAATCGAATAAATCAATATTCGATATCGTGTTTATCGCCCAAGCTTAGTCTGCAGTAAAATTGTTTCTAGTTATATGTTGCTTTTTCGTATCTGTTTACCTTGTCTTGTGTGTTTACTTTTGTTAATTTTCACTCTCTTTTTGTCTACAATGCCCATTCCCCTTACTCACTTATTCCTCTATTTCTATTAAATATTTATCATTCTTTCTTCATACATATTCAGGTCAATATGAGGTCGAGCGTTAAGAATGCAGCACTGAACCCCAGAGAAGAAAACCGTGGTCTTCATCAGAGTTACTCCCTGACAAACCGAGAAAAATTGAGAAAAAACTGATAAGTATTCACAGTGCCAAACCTTGATTGCATGCCAACTGTTTGAAGCAGCCCAACGGAAAGATGAGAGGTTACTTTTGCAAATCGAAGATAAAGATCTTGTGGGTTTGGAAGTTTGCTATCATTGTCTTTGCTATAATGAGTATGTACCCAATTCTTGACAAGGCCAGATCCATCAGATGAAATACCTATTTGGTACAATGATGCATAAATAAAATTCTGTGAAGAAGTCATCCAGAAGAGAATAATAAAAACAATGAAATTCTTTTCACAAAGTCATTACATCGTAAGTTCATCAAGTATGTACAAGAAGTGGAGGGAGTTGACTGGAGTTGACCCACAATCTGAAAACACGTCTGAAAAGTACATTTCCTACGCTGGTAATTCATAGATCATTTACTAAGAATACAATTGACTTGGTGTACAGCCAATCTCTCACTGCAAAGAACTGGACAGCAGTGAAGGTGCTGGAAAAGCAGAGATTTTTACATGAAAGTGCATATCTTCACACACTCTTCAATGCATCAGCTGTACTATATAATACACTTTTAATGAAGAAATCACATGGCATTACAGCTGCCCTGGCCATCAACTTCAGATGACTTATCCTTGCAGACTGCTTAACAAATGAGCCAGTAATTTTCAATTGCCTGCTTTGTTCATCTTACACTAGGACACTCATTCCACGACCCATTGAAAGTCTACTCTGATTGAGATGATATTGCCCCTTAACCATTATCTTTAATTGAAAAATTCTGTTGACTTTTTTCATGCACCAGTAACAGTTTTTTTAAAAGTGTGCTTAAGGTTCAACAATACTAGCCAAAACCAATTAATGCCAGGGACTACAGGTTCACTTGTTGGAATATTTAGTACTTCAGACAAAATTATTTTTTTTTCATTGCAAATTAGACCTAGAAGTTTGGATAACCTTTATCCTGTATGAAATGGATTATTATTGATGGGTGCAAAATGGATGGAAAAAGGAGTATCATGACCATGACAAAATAAAGCAGAAGTGTCATACAAAAGATAAATTTGTTTTGCATTTCCTTTATTTAAATAACTTATTAATTGTGTGTATTAACGAAGAATGTGTTTTATCAATTTAAATATTTACACAAAACATTGACAATTAATAACCAATACTGAACTTTTTAAAGATGATAAAAGATTTACAAATTGGTCTTTGATGTAGGCAGGGTTAGATCCAGGGTTGCCCAAAGAGGGTGGGGCTCAAGGCAAGGAGATGGGGGATGGAAAACGAAACCCCAAAATATTGAAATGTATGGTCAATTTAGAATGTTTTCACATGATTAATTAAATTGGAATACTACCCCACGACACCATGGATCGTACCCTGGGAGTAAGGGGTAGAGGACTGGGGGATCAGACGTTCAGGGAGCAGTCGGGTTCAGACCTTTTATTCAAGGCAATTTTTTTTAAACTGGTTAATTTCTTTACAATGACATCATCAAATATTCCCCAAATATGGAATCCCTTTCCAAACTCTTCCAAACATAAAAACATAGCCCATGTGAACTATTCAAATTATACAAAGTCCACATTGAAATGTACAGTTTTCTAAGAATGGCCGAAGAGGCGCTATTTTCATGTCATTCAAATGCAAATATCTGCCAAACTGGCAAGTTCGTGATGTGGATTTATATATTAGCAATTTACATGTAATGATCTATTAAACTGTTTCCACGCTCATGCCTGATATGTGTCACAAACTCAATTTCTGAACACATTTTCATTGCACACCCGTGGTCAAGTCTGCATGAACTTAACTCCCGTAGCCATAGTCTCTTGTCAAGTCGCACTTGGCACCACAGATGCAAATTTTGTCATGAAACCTTTCTGAAGAAAACCATATTTACCAACTTCAAACTTAATTCGGTTGGAGGAATTTAAAATTATATGGGATGACTGAACCGGAAGTTAATGTATTCAGCACATTATATGTTATTTTCATTATATATAATAAAAACATATCTCCTGAAGTAACTCTTGTTATTTTTAGGTGTTCGAGCGACAGCCATAGACAATAGACTAAATTAATGTATTTTTAAACAACTTTAGGTGATGACGCCATAACATGATGAACCCCAAACACCTCGAGTTTGTTTTTAACAAACTCTATACCTCTAGTTCTTCTTTTTCTTCTTCTCTTTAAGACTTATCCAGAGACAAAAACATAGTTGCAGAGTTCACAGAACCTTAAAACTTCACACATAGTTAGACCTTAACATGTAGTTGTATATATACCTTAACTGTAGTTGTACACTAAGTTGTGACGTCATAGTGAGGTCATCAGATATCGAATTACACTAAATCAAAGGTTAATATTTTCAAAAAATCATATCTCATGAACCACAAACGATATTTTCACAGTCTTTGCACCATGTTATAGATCTTTAATTATGTGATTTTTCGTACACAGACTTGACCCCAATCCGATCTCTGCTTCCGGTCGAAACGGAAGTTGAAAATTCAAAAAATTCAAAAATCATATCTCATGAACCACAGAAAATATTTTCACAATCTTTGCATCATCTTAAAGACCTTGAACTATGTCACATTTCTTACACAGACATGACCAGTGGCGTAGCCAGAAATAAAATTCGGCTGGGCCTGAGTAAAATGGACGGGCCATAGAATTCATCCATAAATCCATCCATACAGGCGCGATTTATGTTTGTGCCGGTGGAACAGCGACCGGCCTTTACGCACACTGACACACAATATATACAAATTGCTTCACAACAGTAACACAACAAACTTATAACAAATAGGTTAACAGAAAAATAGTAGTATGGGCCTACCTTTGGCGTCTTCTTGTGAAGGACTAATCCATAGAGCCTACAGGATGAGAACGTTGGCGCGAGGCTTGCTGTTGAAGATGGATATAATTTCATCATAGTCAAATGAGTCCGACAATTCCCGTTCAAAAGGATAAAGGCGAAATTGTTCAGGTGAGTTGTTGACATTGAGGCTCTCAGTCTTGTTTTTATCCTATTTGTCGTTGAGAAGATTCTCTCCACTGTACCACGAGGTCATTGGGAGGGTTATGATGGCCCGTAGCAGTGCGCTGACATTGGGGAAAATCTCTGCTGGACAGTTGTCAAGCACTTCCATTAGAGATGGAATGTTCTGTCCGCATTCATTTTGCGTCTCAGCTGTTGTATGAAAACAGAATATTCAGCTTCTTCGATGGATATGCCAAACTGCTTGCTTGGGTTCCTCAGCAGCTCGTGTTCCCCAAATGTTGTGGATCCAGGCAGTAAAGAGGCCGCTGCTTGCATAATTCCATATGTGTATTCCTGAAACCTGCTATTAAGTTCTGTTATCTGTCTATCCAGAAGAGCATTCCACATTTTCCTAAGATCTTCGTTGCTTTTTATACTGGAGCTCTTTCCCAGCAGTGGTCACCACAGTGTCATTCAGCCTCGCGGTATTTTCTCTGTCGCGAGGAGGTGACATCCCAATCACTGATATCATTCTTCCTCATCAACTCTTCCAGTTAATTTTAGGACTTTGTCAAAGTCACTATTCGTGTTCTCTCTGAACTTGGAAAAGCTGTCTTTTAGAATCCCTATCAGATCAATACAATCAGAGGCATAAGGTAGAAGCTCTGTAGTCCCTTTGTTGCAAAGTCACTTACATCAAATAGTTTGCCGAATGTTACAAGAAGAAAGATGAATTTCTTGGTTTGAATTTGATGTAATAGGGACTCTGCTTCCAACTTTGTTTGCCCACTTTCTTCCGAAAATTCAGCTAGAGTCTCCAATATCACGTCAAGTAGCTGCAGTGTTTTACTAACGGATCCTGACTTCGAGCTCCATCTTACATCAGTAGGTCTCTCTAGCTCCATAAGCTTCCCGCTGGGGTGCATTCCTTTTTGCAGTTGCATGAACCGCGCGTGTCTGCGGGCCCAGACATGAAATTATGGAGCTGATTCACGGTGTCAAAAAACGTGCTGATATTTCCTGACACTTTAGCAGCGGTGCATAAAACAAGGTTCAAATGATGGGAGTTGCAGTGTGTATAAACAGCTCGTGGAAAGGTTTGCTTCAGAATAATATGTACCCCACCTCTGTTTCCCGACATCACTGAAGCACCATCAAAACAAAATCCCACACAAAGAGATGGATCCAGCTCCAACGGTTCAAGTACTTCCAGGATTTTCTTTGCTATCCCATCTGCAGACATATCAGCTGTGTCAGTAAATCCAACAGCCCTCTCCTTTATCACCCCACCATGAATGAAACGGAGACACACAGCTAGTAGCTCACGTTTGGATTGGTCTTTGTACTCATCTGCTAATATGGCGAAATGTGTCGACTCTTGAACTTCTTTCTTGATTTTTCTAAGTAATAATGAAGCTGCACATTCCAGTAGCTCATTTTGAATCTCGGGGCTCATCAGTGTAGCGTTGCGTGGAAGCTGCTGGAGCCTGTTTTCCACTTGTGGATCATACTTGGAAATGAACTTGAACAATTCCAAAAAGTTACCTTTATTTAAGGCATCCTCTGTTTCTCTGTGCCCCCGGAGAGAAATGTCCTGTTTAGCACACATCATGACGATATCTAGTACCACCTTCACATGTTCACGGTTTCGTTCAATGAAAGCAATGTTACTGGCATCTCCGTGCATTTGGTTTAGAACAGTCCCACGGCTATTTGGCCCATGACTTTCTCTGTATGCCACCAGTTTACTAAGAGCAATAGCATGCGGTTTGCTTTTCTCGTGTTTGGAACAAGCCAGTCTGAGGTGCTTCAATCTGTAAATCCATCTCTTGCGAAAGAATATTCCGTGCGAATCCCAGGAAATGGCGACAACATTTGCAAAATATAGCATCCTTGATTTGCTGTACTCAATCAGGTGAACTCTTTATACCAATTTGTAGAAAAGGAGCGATTTTCGGTTGACAGTCCCAGGAAAACTTTGCAATTTTGGTTGAGTCTCCGGTTCGTCGACAGCAGAGAGGTCTGGTGGCGGAGTCCTTGATGGCTGTGATGGGCCTGGTCCTGGGTCACATTCCTCCACAGTCCGTGGCGCGGACTGTTGGCTAACGTTAGCCATTTCTGTGTCAGTTGCTGGTAACGTTGTCGTTAGCAGTGAAGGTTGATGTTCGTCTCTCAGCGCGGAATCACTGACACCGACCCCTCCCAAGATTAACAGATTTCTTGACATGTTCCTCTTCCTCCAATCTTGGTTTTAAAGAAACCTGTAATGGACATTTGTCTTTTCGCCATTGCTGCTGAATAAGCTACTAGGTCGCGGTAAAAATTAGTAAGCGTTAGCATCAGCGAAACAGCTGGTATGGTGGGTTCTAGAAAATAACCGAACTGAGTGATATGACTTGCCGATTTCATTCGGCAATGCCATTGAACCAGCCAATTACAACACACGCTATAGTGACTACACAAAACAAAATTTAAATGGTTTAAATAAATAATAGACAGGTTGTTGCCTCCAACCAGTAGCCTACAAGCATGATAGCCCCTGTCCTTTTTAAAGTATACAGTATAAAATAAAATGCACTGTAGCCTATATCACACAAACATACATAGAAGAGGAATGCAAACAACATAAATCGTTTAAAAAAAAAAAAAAGTTATACAAAAAGCTTCTTTATTTGGCAATGGCAGGGCCTAGACAAGAAGTGGGCGGGCCTAGGCCCTGCCTGGCCCGCCCATAGCTACGCCACTGGACATGACCCCAATTTGACCTCTCCTTCCGGTCGAAAACAGAAGTTTAAATGAACAACTATTCAGAAGCACAGGCATACTGCGTGAACGGCCTTGACGTTGTCTTACACACAGACATATCGGCCTATAGTGTGTGTATATGCAGTATCTAATTAGAATATAATACTTTGAGTTTACGAAGACCGCGCAGGTCATGACCCGCCATGCATGCGCGTGCAGCATGCAGCAGTAAAAACAATGGCTTCCCTGTTGGGCCCGTCTGCAGAAAATGCGTCGCAGAAAATGTACTATTAAGTATTATGCATTTGTCTAGCATGGAATCCAAATTGTTATCATTTTTGGAAATGAGTTGGACAAAGTTTCTTTCATGTGCAAGTGGATGGAAGAAATAGATGGTATGGTTGAGTGTGATATTGCCAATAAACCATGTCTAACCATGGAGGAAGGAATGGTCTAACGTTAGGGCTGGAGCTAACGACGTACACAACATATGTATAATGTAAGCGATCGCCATGTCGTTGGAATTGGTAACGAACAACTCTCAGAATCTCTGTTACAGCTAATGTTACAGGTAATGTAGGAATTATTTTTAAAAGAATTTGAAAAATATCTGGACCTAATCAGACTACATATTTTTTGTAAAATAGTTGGACTTAGGCCTATATCACTGATATGAAAAATATCCTTGACAATTTAACATATGATTATTTTCAATAGTTACCATGTTAATACCTTGACCAACAAAATAACCTTGACCAACAAAATAAACTATAACCCTAACCACCCCAAATCCATCAAAATCCTGAAAGGGGCACTTTTTTGGGGAAAAATCAGCACTGTTGAAAAATGGGATCTTTATAATGGAGTTTTATCAGATACTTAAAAGTACAAGTTGCACAAACATAACTTTGTACATGAGCCAAGAATATTCAACCTTTGGCGGTGTGAATAAGCATGGAAATGAACTTCAAGCTGAACTAAAGTTTTGGGTTATTTTTTCATAGTGTATACAATGAAGATGGATGCTGACCCAATTATTTATTATTTTACATGTATGGATGAATAGCTGACATTCCTAAAATTAATTACCATTTGATTTACAGATTTATGGGTACCACTCTGAGTGGTACAAATGCTTCCATGCCATTTGCAGGTCTGAGAGGAAGAAATGAGAAGAAACAGAAACATCAAGGTAGGCAAATATTGAAAAATTCGGTTAGAATGTTGTATCGAACCGCCACTTTTTCTCATTCAATATAACCAATAAAGTAATCTTACCTACCTCGTAAGGTGGAGAACATATGGATGATGATGGACATATACTTCAAATTATTCCAGGATATTTATTTCATGAAAAATCAGCCATTTTGGTATACGATGAATTCCTCAGTCATGTCAGTCTGATGTTGTAAATTCCACAATTAGTGACCAACACAGTCATTGTACATGCGCAGTGGCAACTATAAATATGATCCTTCTATTTTCTGAAGGGGAGGATTTTTTAGAAGGGAAATAAAGTCCAAAAACCATCATAAAAGTGGATTTTAACCCTAACCACCCCACATCACACAAAATCCTCTATAGGTATTGGAGCATTTTGTGTGATTGAGGAAGGATGCTATATATTTTCTGTGTTATTTTGTGTGATTGAGGAAGGATGCTATATATGTTCTGGTGTTATTTTGTGTGATTGAGGAAGGTGCTACATGTACATGTGTGTTGTGTGATTTTGTGGAGGATTGAGATACATGTAGGATGGCCATGTGCTGTGTGATTTTGTGGAGGATTGAGATACATGTAGGATGGCCATGTGCTGTGTGATTTTGTGGAGGATTGAGATAGGATGGCTATGTTGTGGTTGAATAGCTCCATGCTGTAATACATTGGAAAGGTAAGATATTCCATGGAATAATACATGTAGATGAAGCTCCATGGATTATTATTCATACTGTGTTGGTTCCTAATAGTGTATACACATACACCAGCAAGTGGTTTTCAGGCACTTAACTAAAAGTACTGTACATGTAAGTGCTGAGTGACTACAGCAACCTTGGTAAGGTAAGTGACCTACATATCAACGCTGTGGCCTGTGACCCTAAGGATAAAACAAGTACAAAATTCAGTACAAACACTACTTGTATTGTTTCAACTCATACAACTGTACTTGGCCAGCAAACAGACTATTCAATTTATACTGAGGTAAGTTTTATGCACTGGTAATAATAAAATGGCATTATTTGCATACATTTCACACCATGTATCAATTTAGGAATACAATACCAGGTGAGTTACTTTTCATATTCAAATAAGATATAACTTTTTGTTAAACTTTCCTATAAATGTGAGTACAAACTGCTGCGCATCCCCAGTTCACATTTGAACAGTCAATATGACATCAAGGGAAGTGAAAGCGTTGCAAGAGTCTCTTTCGAGAGAAGAGTGTAGTGTGTTTCTACAATCAGTTATGGCAGGAGAAGGAAAGAAAAAGAAGAGGAGTAGGGAGAGAAAGGAGGATGAATGTGAAGTTCCAAACGTCAGGGAGGAGAAGAAGAAGAAGAAGAAGAAAAAACAGAAGGGAAAGGAGCAAAGAGTACAATATCGTGGCAAGGGAAAAGCTCCATTGCCCAAGAGTGCAGACAGGGGTTTTAAAGACCGCCAGGCCCAAGCAGCCAAAGACCAACTGCGGGAAACAATACGGGCAAGCGCCAGGGAGGCTGGTTTGAGGATGGGCCGTAGCTACAGGGCTCTGGTCTCTTCTTCTGAAAGTGAGGAGGAACATTTCCTTGATGAAGCTGTTATGGCAGCAGAAGAGCTGGAATGTGAGAGCGAGCTGTGTGGAGATGGTCAGCCAGATGCAGAATTTGACAGCGAGGAGTATGAGGATGAAGAGGATGAAGAGGATGAAGAGGATGAAGAGGATGAAGGGGATGAAGAGGATGAAGAGGATGAAGACGATGAAGACGATGAAGACGATGAAGACAATGAAGAGTATGAGGAGGACGAGGATGATGTCAGTGACATCCTGGAGCCACCACCCCCAAAGAAGCGACGGCCAGCACCATCTCAAAAGAAGACAAAGAAGAAGAAGCGCTTCATAGAGCCAGAGTCTGATAATGACCCCAACCCTCCTTCCGTGTACCAACCGGCATATCCGCCCGACACAGATGGATGGACAAGGTCCCTGACAGATGTAAACATCCACCACTTTAGGGGCAAATTGCCAGCCGGGCCAACTTTTCGAAGGAGTGATGCAGCACTGCACTACTTCCTAAAGTTTTTCCCACTGTGCCTCATCCTGTCCATTGTCAAGTGGACAAATGTCAAGCTTAGGCAAGCTGGTAAAGCTTCTACTTCAGTCCCTGAGATGAGGGCATGGATCGGGATTCATCTGATGATGGGTGTGACCAAACTCAGCAACTACCGTCACTACTGGTCGAACCATCCTGGCCTCAACAATCGGATGATAACCAACACCATGACAAGGAACAGATTTGATGTCATCAATGAGTTCCTCACCTGCAATGATCCAGCAAGAGATCCAGAGAACATCACCGACAAGGCAGGCCGATACAGATTCAAGATGAAGCACCCCCTCTATCCTCTAGAACCAACCTGGGAGAAGGTGCGGAAGAGATGCCGACATCTGTACAATGCCTGCCGTGAGCTGACAGTGGATGAGGCCATGATTAAATACCGGGGCTTCAAGGCAAATGTCCGCAAGTTTTTCATGCCTCTGAAACCGATCAGAGCAGGGTTCAAGGTCTACGTTCTGGCTGAATCCATCACTGGAGCAATGCTGAACTTCATTGTTCACCTTCAAGGCCCCAAACCAGCCAAGATGCTAGACATCACCACCAGGGTTACCAAGCACCACGTCGATAGATACCACCATCTCTTCACCGACAAGCTTTACACATCAGTTGCTCTGGCTCGGACCCTGCTCCGGAGCAAGGTGTATCTGACTGGTGCGGTAAAGAGTAACAGCAAGGGGCTTCCCAAGGAAATCCTCAACATTGCTTCCAACCCCAGACGTGACAGGGTGGCCAAGATGAATAAGACCCCGAGGGGCACTTTCTACATCCGACAGAATGGCCCTGTGGTTGCTTCGATATGGAAAGACAGCCGAGTCATGATCACCCTGTCAACTGGTCACCAAGGATGGAGAGACCCAGCAGTCCACACCCTCAAACGGAAGATCCCTGATGACAAGACAGGCCGTCTCACCCAGTGTGTAATTGCTGCACCACCTCAGGTGTGTGATTACACCAAGTACATGGGGGGTGTGGACCGCAATGACCAATTCCGGGCCTACTACACATGCTCCAGGAAGGCGCAGTATTGGTGGAAGAAGCTGTTCTACTTCGTGTTAGACATAGCTCGAGTCAATGGCTGGATATGCTACAAACAACACCACCGTCCAGCTGCAGCCACTGACTCCGACTCCTCCAACAGTGTAGGAATTACACCATCAAAGGCCATGACACATGTGGAGTTTGTCGTTGCCGTGGCCACTGAACTGATAGATGGCTATGCACAGGGTGCCACTCAACAACAGTTCCGGCAGTCTACCCCCACACCAAGCCACAACATCGCTGGCCATTACTCCACCAAGATGCCCGGCCGCTATCCCAAATGGTGTAGGTGGTGCCACCTCAACGATGGAGTGACCAGGACTGGACGCACTAGGAGGACAAGAAGGGGCTGTCTGACCTGTGGGGTAAACCTTTGTCCGGGGACATGCTTCATGCAGTACCACCAGGCCAGCAGAAAAACGGGCGAGGACTCTACCTCAACTACTTCAACCACCGAGTAGCTACCCTCCCCCAGACAGTACCACCAGGCCAGAAGAAAACTGGATGAGGACTACTCCACCAAGTCATCCACAGCCATTCCTGACCCAACTCAGCCCCACTCTCCCCCACCAATCCCTCCCACCCATCCCTCCCCCATCCATCCCTAACCCACCCATCCCTAACCCACCCCAGCTAAAAAAGGTCACAAAACCCTCTCCCACCAATCCCTCCCTCATCCATCCCCCATCCATCCATCCCCCATCCATCCATCCCTAACCCACCCAGCTTAAAAAAGGCAAAAAAAAAGCAACCAAAAAGGTAATGATGACAACATAATGATATCTGACATGCACCAACAAATGACATGACTTTTACTGCAAAAACACCAGTGTCAATATCAGTTGACTGAGCCAACAAAAAAAAAAAAAAACAACACATGTATTTTTGTTCATAATAAAGGGATAAAGGCAAAGGGTACAGGTATGTGTGATTTTGTGTGATTGAGGCAGTGGGCACCCTACACACGAAATACAGCACAATATATTGGGTGATTTTGGAGTATTCAGGAACCTTCCAAATTTTATGAAGACATTTTGTAGCATTTTGTGTGATTGAGGAGGCATCCTACCTAAAAGGGCCAGGGGGTTAGGGTTAAAGATAGTTTCACTTTCTGTACCACCAAAAATCGATAGAATAATTTTTAACTGGTTAGTGGTTGCAAAAAAATTCCAAAAACCCAAAAAAGTGGCGGTTGGATACGACATTCTTTCCAAAAATTCAATCAAGTTTCAAGTATGCAGTAAGCTTGGGCGATAACGATTTTTTTTTTATCCACGATATATCGGCAAACATATATTGCAATTTTCAATAATATCGCAATTCTTTTTTTGCATTCATGCATGATTGCTTTAGAGCCAATAACCACAGAGCGTGTATGTACTTCTGAAGTAGTTTGCTTTTGTTTCTCATTTCTAAAAGCTCAAAAGACTAATGATTTTATTTCCATGGAATTTCTGACTTGACTCACAATGTCGATTTATATTTTATTGTGATATATTTGTATTCGCGATTCGCCGATATGCCGATAACTTAAATAGGTTCTCGATATTGTAATCGAATAAAAAAGTTATCGCAATATTCGATATCGTGTTTATCGCCCAAGCTTAGTATGCAGTAAAATTGTTTCTAGTTATATGTTGCTTTTTCGTTTCTGTTTACCTTGTCTTGTGTGTTTACTTTTGTTAATTTTCACTCTCTTTTTGTCTACAATGCCCATTCCTCTTACTCACTTATTCCTCTATTTCTATTAAATATTTATCATTCTTTCTTCATACATATTCAGGTCAATATGAGGTCGAGCGATAAGAATGCAGCACTGAACCCCAGAGAAGAAAACCGTGGTCTTCATCAGAGTTACTCCCTGACAAACCGAGAAAAATTGAGGAAAAAAACTGATAAGTATTCACAGTGCCAAACCTTGATTGCATGCCAACTGTTTGAAGCAGCCCAACGGAAAGATGATAGGTTACTTTTGCAAATCGAAGATAAAGATCTTGTGGGTTTAGAAGTTTGCTATCATTGTCTTTGCTATAATGAGTATGTACCCAATTCTTGACAAGGCCAGATCCATCAGATGAAATACCTATTTGGTACAATGATGCATAAATAAAATTCTGTGAAGAAGTCATCCAGAAGAAAATAATAAAAACAATGAAATTCTTTTCACAAAGTCATTACATCGTAAGTTCATCAAGTGCGTACAAGAAGTGGAGGGAGTTGACTGCAGTAAGTACAGGTCCCACAATCTGAAAACACGTCTGAAAAGTACATTTCCTACACTAGTAATTCATAGATCATTTACTAAGAATACAATTGACTTGGTGTACAGCCAATCTCTAGCTGCAAAAGAACTGGTAGAGACTGCAGTTGGCTCAGATACATTATGTACTGATACTGATGTACACTCACTGGCCATAAGTATTGCAACACACACCAAAGTTCAGTTTGGAGAACTGTGTTACAATAATTTATTTTATTTTATTTACACTATTTAAGACTTCTTGAAAGTGCCTGTGTTTTGAAGTCAATGTTCTTTTTTACTGTTCTTGCTCGGAAATTATGTAATACACGATCGATGAAATCAGATTAAATGATCATCTCACCTGTTACTGTAAAGTGCTATTTTGAGCATGTTTGCAATACTTTTGGCCAGTGAGTGTAGACAGCAGTAAAGGTGCTGGAGAAGCAGAGATTTTCACATGAAAGTGCCTATCTTCACACACACTTCAATGCATCAGCTGTACTATATAATACACTTATAATGAAGAAATCACATGGCATTACAGCTACCCTGGCCATCAACTTCAGATGACTTATCCTTGCAGACTGCTTAACAAATGAGCCAGTAATTTTCAATCACCCGCTTTGTTCATCTTACACTAGGACACTGATTCCATGACCCGTTGAAAGTCTACTCTGATTGAGATAATGTTGCCCCTTTAACCATTAACTTTAATTAAAACATTCTGTTGACTTTCTTTTCATGCACCAGTAAAAGTTTTTTTTAAGTGCCAAAGATTTAACAATACTAGCCAAATCCAATTAATGTTTGGGACTACAGGTTCACTTATTTTGTATTTTGTACTTCAGAAAAAAATTATTCTTTTCATTGCAAATTAGACCTAGAAGTTTGGATAACCTTTATCCTGTATGAAATGGATTATTATTGATGGGTGCAAAAATGGATGGAAAGGAGTATCATGACCATGACAAAATAAAGCAGAAGTGTCATTCAAAAGATAATGTTGTTTCGCATTTCCTTTATTTAAATATCTTATTAATTTTATGTATTAACGAAGAATGTGTTTAATCAATTTAAATATTTACACAAAACGTTGACAATTAATAACCAATAATTTACTTTTTAAAGATGAGAAAAGATTCACAAATTGGTCTTTGATGTAGGTAGGGTTAGATCCAGGGTTGCCTAAAGAGGGTGGAGCTCAAGGTAAGCAGATGGGAGATGGAAATGAAACCCAAAAATCTTGATATGTTTGGACATTTTATAAGTTTTTCAAATGATCAATTAAATTGCAATACTACACGCGACACCATAGATCCTACCCTGGGAGTAATGTGTAGAAGGGCGGGGTTGGGGGCAGGGGTGGGGTCAGACGTTCAGGGAGCAGTCGGGTTCAGACCTTTTATTCAAGGCAAGATTTTTTTAAACTGGTTCATTTCTTTACAATGACATCAAATATTTCCCAAATATGGAATCCCCTTTCCAAACTCTTCCCTACCTCACTGGACCGATTCGACAGATTAGGGTAGGGGAAACATAAAAACATAGCCCATGTGAACTATTCAATTATAAAAAAATCCCCATTAAAATGTACAGTTTTCTAAGAATGAACGAAAGAGGGCGCTATTTTCATGTCATAGTTCAAATGCAAATATCTGCCAAACTGGCAAGTTTTGTGAGTGGATTTATATATTAGAATTTACATGTAATTATCTATTAAGCTGTTTCTACGCTCATGCTTGATATCGTCCACGAAACTCAATTTCTGAATGCATTTTCATTGCACGCTCCATGGTCTAGTAGTCTGAAGTCAAGTCACATGCTGAACTTAACTCCATAGCCGTAGTCTCTTGTCAAGTCGCACTTGGCACCACGGATGCAAGTTTTATCATGAAACTTTTCTGAAGAGAAAACCATATTTACCAAGTTCAGACTTAATTAATGTACTTTTAAACAACTTTAGGTGATGACGTCATAACATGATGAACAACCAAACACCTTGAGAACGAGCATTCTACTCACTAGACTAACATGCTCGTGCAAGTTGTTGGTGAATTAACTATTGAAGAACCTTTCAACCTTTGTAACATTAGATTTTTATGGGAATTTGTAAGTGAATGAGGAATTGTACTGCAGAAAAAATAGCTGGCTGGCTTGGCTCGTAGATGCAATGTCTCCCCATTTTAGCTGTAATAATGGGCGTTCTATTAAGGATTAGATTTCTTAAATGTTTTGTTTATCATAACTGGGAGAAAGACAAATAATCTGATAATCAAAAGCTCTTTAATTCATAGTACACTTAAAATAGGCTCTTTATTTCTGCAATTACTATTACAAACTCTATACCTCTAGTTTATTTTTTTTATTTTTTTAAAAAAAATTTTTTTTTTTTACCCTCAAATTTCCATAAAAATTGGACGGAAAAAGTTACCTCACTTTTCCATCCATTTGTTGATGGAAATGTTAGGGTAATTAAAAAAATAATAGCAATAATCAACTCAAATTATCTTTATGATAAGCATGCATGTCTATTCAAATGTTGAAATTCTTTTTGGGTGGTTTCAGATATTAAAAAAAAAATTACAACCATTAGAAAAACTGCTAACGTGACGGTAGGAAAGTGGCCCCCTTTATTGTGTTTTATGTCATATATGAATGTAGTCCTTATAGGCAATACACATAAGATGAGTTTTTAAGTTCTTCTTGAAGGAGTCAACAGATTGAGATTCACGAATGTAAATCAAGTCTCAATTTTTTTTCCCCCACTTACCCACCCTTGTATTTGCACTTACAGTTTCCAAAAGTTTCTTCCAAGCAAACAGTTCATGTTAAAAAAAACACCACAAATGTGTAATAATCACACCTTGCAGTATTTTGACATCAACTACATGGTATACATGTATGCATACTGCAAATTACTTGAGGCTGGTTTCACTACTTTCACAGTACCATCAGTGACTGACAATGTTGTTTTGGGACATGACTGAATTTATACTTAACACAAAAGAAATACATTGGATGTCTTTTATCATATAATACATTTGATGAAATACTGTTCGATAATTTCTGAGATATGAAAATATTCCCTTTTAAATACTGCTGCTAGGGGGCACTCGGATCTGTGATGACGTTATCAAACATATTTTTTAAGGATAAGATGTGACTAGTCACTTTATTCACAGAAGTGATATTCAAATTCCCTAACAACCATAATGATAATTACTCATACTTCACCTTACCTTAAACGTTCAGATGGTGAACTCCCTGGCAGATCTGTATAGAAGGCACCCTGCACTGTATGAGAGAGGAATGGTGTGTTCTTTCTTTCCTCCTACCATCTATAAGGTAAGTATGCATATCTCAACTCAACCAGTCATCATAATTACTATGCAACGTAATTTCTCTATTTTCACTCGCATGTCACTAGCCAACTGAATCATAGGCTGCTTACTGGTAAGAACATTTTTCGGCAAACTATAACAGAAAAAATCTGCTAGAATTTAGCAAATTTCTCATGGTTAGCAAGAAAATACATGAGCACATTCACCATGGATTTATATAGTTATTCACTCATTTGCTAGCAATAATGGCCAGCAAGTTAACATACCTTCTTAATATGCCTAAAGATTAGCAGCACTATGGATTGAAAAAGAAATACAGTAAGCACAAAGCTTCAAATGTTTCAATTGAATTATTTGATTAAAAAATACCTAATTTCATTTGGGCTTAGTATATTTACAGTTCAACATAATGCTCTTGTAAATAGACAATTATGTGCTGTAATTGGACATTTTATTGGACATTAATGTACATTTTTTGCCTATGTTACATTTTTTAGCTTCGCCGCAAAGACAATAGAATTCTGACAGCTCTCACTAGCTCACATGATGTCGTAGAGAGACACTTAGTCAGCAAAGCCGACCCCTTCTGGAAACACTGCCTGGCTTCTCTGGGAGATTTCCTGCTAATGTGGAGCCATACTGCTTGGTTGTGGCTGCTCTGTGGTAACGTTGCTGTTCTGCTCAACAAGAGATCAGTCTCAAAGTAAGTGCGCTTGTAGAACGTTGAACGTTTACGATAAGTCAATGGAAGACAGACCATGAGATGCTAGGTGGCAGCAGAGATACCTGTCTTTTTCCATAGGCTTCTTCGCAAATACCACAGCAGGCGCACGCATGGGGGACCACACTTACAAGCTTACTAGCCCTTACTCCCTAGGCCTATTTGCTTAAATATAACCTGAATCCTCCAAAATCCTTCAGCACATGACATGTATGCCCACGTGTGTTTCTAATCTGTGATACGTGTACATGGCCAGGGACCCTCCCTGCATGCATGGAGCAATAAACAGTGTCCACTGACCCAAGCACTAACCTTGCAATCACTACAACAAACATGGATGTACATGTACCATGGAAAGGCAAGTATGCCTAATAACCTCAATTCTCCAAAATCCTTCACTTTAGCAAAGAGCATGTAGCATGTAACCTCAATCCTTCAAAATCCTTCGCTTCAGCAAAGAGGATTTTGGAGGATTTGGGAAGGTTAGGGTTAGTGGGCCCCCTCTTCAGTCAATGTGACTGTATTTCAATACTGGAGAATAAATAAATAAATGTTAAAAGTACCCAAGACTTAAGGATTGTAAAACTGACTCTCCATATAATACATTGTCTGCTAATGTTATAACCACACTGAACAACAATTAGCCATGCTTTTTCTCGAGTTTATTAACCCTTCTGTGACTGCAAGGGTCAAAATGTTGATATACTTGCCAAGGTATATCTAGTGCATTTAAAAGTCGAACACTCAAACTTTACGTGCAGTAAGTACATTTACAGGTCAAAAAGAGTCAACCGTTTTTAGTAAAAGCATTGTCTTATATTATTGTTCAGGGTGGTCAAAATTACAGTAAAAAAAACCAGTCAAAAATACCCCTGTGTGCACATTTGGGCCAATAGTCAAAGCAGACAGATTGACTGATTTTGACCTCTATAGCAACTTCCCACGAAAGTGCAGCAATAGTAGGAGGGTTAAACAGGAGTTAATATGTGTTCATTGTAATTATCTTTAAACAATCATCTTTAAAGTGCAACTGTAGTAGGAGGGTTAAGGCAACTACGTAAATTGTTCCATTATAAACTACACAGTTACACAGGGAAATGTGAGTGGTGATCTATCTAGACTGTAATGCATGCCTTTATTTTTGCAAAGTAATCATTTGTTCTCTTTAGCGCAGGCTTGCTAAGAATTGCATGAACAATGGACAAGCTAGGACTTCTGATGCCACATTGTCTCAAAAAATCTCCTACTACGGGATCATACTTCTCCTTTTTTCATTTTCAAAAGCTTACAAAGACCCCCAGTTATAGCTACTAATCAGTCCTGTAATCTCTTTCTGTATAAGGACACAATACTGGCTGACAAAAATGGGACACAGGGTGAACAAAAATATTGGTGGAAAGTTGTAATTTACTTGGAAGTCATGAGAATGGACACCCTTGTACTTGAAAATAGCTTTGGAGAGATAATGTGCCAAGTAGATTTTCCTCCCTGTTGTATTTTCTCAATTGGTGTGTGAAAGTTAACGTAAGTTACATGGTGTCCACTTTTCAGTCTAGTACCCAACAATAAAAGTCAAAGCAAAAAAATGTTTACACCATGATTATGTAGCTTATTCCCAATAAAAAATGGCTTAGTTTGGTAAGGATGAGTTTTGTAAAAAAAAAAATATCTGGCCGTTTTAACATCGTATGATTTGGTGGACACGATGTATAACTAACGTGAACACAGATTTAGGTTCGTGAAGTCCTTTTTTTTTTTTTTTTTTTTTTTTTAGGAGCCAGTTTATTTCTTCATTAAGTTACTCAAGTTAAATGCACATCGTGAGGAAAATAAGTAAGGGATATGTAAAGTGTTTGATTTGATGAACATTTGTTCAATTAATGTCCCATTTTAAATGCCATTTTGGCAATAAAATCGGTTTGTAAACATGAATTAAAAGTGACACAACACGTATTCACACTTTATTTTATCTTTATTTGTCTCTTAAACATATATACAAATATTATCTAATAAAAAAGCGGTTCAAAATAGTCATTATTTAAGAAAATCAAGATCATTTTGTGCACCATGAAAGTTAGGCAGTATTGTGTCCTTACACATATGTTGACCCTCTGTGCATATATGTTTGTATAAATCTGATTTACATTTTGGCAAAGAAAAGTCATAGCTATTATAGGATATCTCATTTTGGACTTTCTGAAATTATTACAATATTTCTCTCCTCTGTAGAACCACTGTGGACTACTGGAGCCAGCGTGGGATCCAAACAGTTGTGTGGACAGTCAATGAACCGGTTGAGAAAGAGTACTTCCACAAATATCTTGAAATTGGTGTCATATCTGACAGTGTCATGCCTCCGTCTACTTAACTTCATACCAAATCAGTATTAACAAATCTATTACTTACATGAAGTGTGCCACTTGTGTATTAACCTAGTCCACGGCATAGTACTCCAAGAACAATGGAGTCTGGGAGACTTAATCAGTGTGTGAGAGAACTGTATCTCGCGCACAGACCTTAGTGTTTAGCGTATTCTCCCCACAGCTGATGGTTCGCCCGCATCTAGTTTAAGATTGCGTCTAGTTCTCTAGGAACTAGTTTCACGTAGAAATGCCTATCCCATGATGCCCCACGACAGGCCGGGCAGGGGGTGCAAAACCCGTAACCAAGCTCGTTGTGCGTGTGCACATTTGGAGTACAATGCCATGGGTATGGATTACAGCAGGCTGGCACACTTCATGTAGGTAATAGACTCCTGGTATTAACTAATATGCAATGTACATACAATTTTTTTTATTGAAATAGGCATTGTGTGCTTATATATGGGTGGGTCCCTTTGCTGTACGCCTGGGACACATTTTCACGACACTAGCCAGAAACTTGTTTCTGACGTCATATTCTTGACCAGAAACAAGACGGCATAGGTAACCAGAAAACTGTTTTCAGTTTGTGACGTGTTCAATCGTCAACGTTTCTCAAAATATACGGTGTAATTCAAATTTTTGCAAAATCGAACTTTCTCGTGAGTGCTAGTAATAAACTTGAAAGATATACTGGTATACGAACAATCATTTCATCATGTTTTAAGAAATAATTAACAAAACTTCCGTTACTTTTTACAATCCGCCATCTTGAAACCAAGCGTAACCGATCACAAACTTCGGTTCACGTTTGGTCAGAACAATGACATCATCGCAGCACAACCGAACTCACGAAAACGCTTAACCAATGACCAAAGCCCAAACATGTTTCTGTTTACAGTCGTGAAAACACGCCCCAGGTACGGTTATGGCTTCTGACTAGCATTCCACTTTGTAAAAGTACTTGGCAATTTGAATCAACTACCAGTCTGTAGAATGTTGGAACTGTTGTCTAGACTTTGCAGGTTCGAATCTAGCAGGGGGTGAATCCCTGTCTACATGGACACATAAACTGACAATCAATCACAAACTATAAGGCTAACTGGCTCAGTTGCAGACCACTTGAACAGCAATACTAAAATGTGCAGGTTCGAATCCTGCATGGGTTAGATCCCTGACTGCACAGAGCAAAGAAACTGACAATCATTCACAAACTATAAGGCTAACTGGCTCAGTTGCAGACCACTTGAACTGAAATAAAAATATGCTGGTTCGAATCCTGCATGGGGTGAATCCACGGAGTGACGAAACTGGCTCAGTTGTAGAGCCCTTGAACTGCAAATCAAAACCTTGCAGGTTCGAATCCAGCATCAACAACCTTTGTTGCTCATCCATATATTATATAGGGTTATCTTATTATACAATTTTCTTTTTAATGACATAATAAAATGAGGTGATCTATCACAGGTTGGTTTCTGTAAATCTCTTTTGATTCTTACTATTGATGCATTTACATACATTTTACCAATGTAGTATTCTTTTAATTGAAAGTCTTTATATCTTTCTGGAAATAAATTGAAAAATGTTCACTAAATAAATAATTAAAGTATTCATGTTCTTTTAATAGATATTTTATATAAATGATGAACATTACCTGTATTTCTTGTTGTGCAATTGATGAATGTCCCCTGTTGAGCATGTTACATAAGTTCAGACCAATTAATGGTTAACATCCAGAGAGTTTTATATTATCCACTTCTACATGCAACGATCTTAAACCAATGGTATACAAACTATTATCTGAAAACTTGATATGAAGTTGGTAAGGGTAAGGTACCAATCACCCTGAAAAAAGTATGTCTAAAATGTTTTCATTTTATTTATGGAGTGCCATGGTCGAGTGGTTTAGTGCATCGGATTTGTGTTCTGATGGCCGAGTCGTCAGAATGTGGGTTCGAATGGAGTGTCGTGGCCGAGCGGTCTAGCTTACCGGACTCAAGTTCTGGTGTTAGCAGCAGAATGTGGGTTCGAATCCTGGCCGTGACACTTGTGTCCTTGAGCAAGACACTTAACCATAATTGCTTCTCTCCACCCAGGGTACCTGTGAGGGCAGAGTTGGTTGATTAGCCCTATATGCACTGTAATGGCAGCAATTGAGCTGTATACTCCCCAGGGAGCTGAGATGGTTTCAGGAATGATTTATGAGCCTTATGAGCAGGGGTAATAATATAATGCGCCTTGAGCACCACTCAGTTGGTGGATACATGCGCTATATAAGTCCACACATTATTATTATTATTATTATTCGAATCCCGGCCGCAACCGTGGTGCTTGTGTCCTTGAGCTAGACACTTTACCGTAATTGCTTCTTTCCATCCAGGAGTAAATGGGTACCTGTGAGGGCAGAGTTGGTTGTTGTTTGATTAGCCCATATGCGCCGAAATGGCAGCAATTGAGCTGTATACTCCCCAGGGAGCTGAGATGGTTTCAGGAATGATTTATGCAGCTGATGTGCAGGGGTAATAATGTACAGCGCTATTATTATTATTATGATGCTGATTATTATTATTATTATTATGATTATTATTAGAGAAAATACCAACAAATATGTACATTTTTCACCAAAAACAAATCCAACAGCAACCTTTTGCTTTAAATGTTTTTTGTAAAACATTGTGCATGCTTTTCAGACTTTTCTCATGACTTTGACTCCGCTTTGAGCCGAAATTTTCAAATTTGGGGTTGATTGAGGCATACTTATCTTGATTCAAAGAAAGTAAGCATATTCATAGAAAACAGTTTTGCCAACATTACCAATGATGTACCTTCCATTACATTTATTTATGCAGGGAATGGGAATTTGTCCGTCTTGTTATTACTGTTCTAAATTTAACATGATAGCAATGTTAGCTGTACATGTATTGTTCTATTTAAAAAAAAAAAATTAATTAAAAAAATAAATAAACTGAAGTTGAAAATTTTAACATTTATAATCTTAACAAATTACAATATTAAGTAAAAATCAGGGATTATATTTCAGTTATTCTAAAGGGAAAGTACAACATTAGTAACTACCAGATTATCAACAAATAAGCTTGGGCGATAACACGATAATATCGCATATCGCGATACATTTTTAAAAATTCGATTACGATATCGATAACCTTTTTAAGTTATCGAGATATCAGAAAATCGTGAGTCAAGTCAGAAATTCCATGGAAACAAAATTAGAACAGTCTTTTCAGCTTTTGGAAGTGAGAAACAAAAGCGAACTACTTCAGTAGTACATACACGCTCTGCAAACGAATTTGCGATTTATTGTGACGCTTGTAGAGGGGTACATACCTGTGGTTATCGGCTTTAAAGCAATCATGCATGAATGAAAAAATAATCGCGATACTATCGAAAATCGCGATATATGTTTGCCAATATATTGTGAATGAACAAAATTGATATCGCCCAAGCTTATCAACAAATTATTTATAAACTTACTTGGTGCAAAGTTGGAACACGTATCAGTCATCCTGAAAAGTTATACCATTTGAAGTGCTTTTAAAAAAAATAAAAAAAATTCTGTCAAATTAATAATTTTCTCAAAAACCTGAGCACCTATTGAATGGAATTTTATCAGGGTATTTAAAGGGACAGTATCGTCACGATCAGAGCAGACTTTCAACAGGGCATGGAATCGGTGTCCTAGTTTAAGATGAACACAGTGACTTAAAATTACTGACTCATTTATGCAGTAGCAATGGTAATATCATGTGGGCTATTATTTTCAGTCACTGAGTAAATAAAAAACTAGCACTCTGATTCCATGCCCTGTTGATCGTGACAGTACTGTCCCTTTAATGATATATTTCTTGAGAACTGGATGGTTGAAGTGTACTTGCATTACCAAATATCAATGGTTGTATCTTCCATTTATATCATTGATTACCATATGCTTTCATGTTTTTTCCTCATTTTCACCATATTTTGAGATATGTCTTTCTCATTGTTTACTGAAAACGTTACTTAATGTTTTAAAGAAACTAGAAGGCCAGCTTTTTTATTGGTTTTGGTGCCATTTTAATTATTTTGTTAGGTAAAACTTGTAGCTTTGCATGGTGAAGAGGTGAAATTCTCTGTTGTGTAGTAATTAGTTCTGAAAAGAACTGGAGGTTACAACTTGTTGTAACCTCCAGTTCCTTTCAGAACTAATTACTACACAATAGAGAATTTCACATGGTGTCACCGCAAGTAGTCCTACTTAATTATTTTGTTACAATTAAAGAGGATTGAAATATACTTATCATTATGATTTGTTTGTTATCATTAATTAATTGATGACTGAGTTATTTAATCACTTTTTGTCTCAATAACTGTCTCAATATCCGTTTTCCTCTGTTTCTGCATGTTTTTGCATATTATGTGGCTTTTATTTGTCTGACCATCAGAATTATGGGTTATTATTATTTTTTTTTTTTTTGGTAAAATGGAAATGAAACAAATATCGCCAGATAATATTTTTCTTTTTTCTTTATTCAATTGTGCGTAGAGAGTGAAGTTTGTTTCCAGAAAGATTTAAAATCGGCCAAGTGACCAATACAATACATTTTGATTGACCAATAGGATTACGCCTACTGCCCCTGACAACTGCTATTTTTCGGTCACGGTCGATGCAGCACCAGGCTGAAGTCAGCACCGAATTTGGTGCTAGCACGAAATTTGGTGCTGGCACGGAATTTCAATTACCGCCAAAGGCCGTCAATATCCGTCATTGAGTGTAAACGTACCGTTTCATAGTAAAATGCACAATGACAACAAGATCAAGCTAGCCGCGGATTCAACGCTGCGGGTTAAAATCCGGATGAATTCGAAAACCACGATCAGGTTGGCCACCTTGTGTGTGGCCCTCAATTACATGTATAGACGGCGTATATCCACACGGCCGCAGAAACGAGCGCACGCTATTGAGTGTAATGTCCTAAACTTCATGACCATTAAAGGGGCACACATTGTTTTAACTGTTGATGAGTTGGTCATAAATACTCGGCATTGTTTTAACTATATATACACGGCATATACTGACGATAATGGTACATATTCTAGCGTCCCTTTAATTATGAAATATGAATTGTAAAACGCCAAAACCACGATATGCCCCGAGTTGAAATGTCACCTTCATAATTCATTAACAAAAATTAACATTAAAGGGGAAATTGTTTTAACTTTTGATGAGTTGGTCATAAATACTCGGCATTGTTTAACTAGGCCTATATATACACGGCATATACTGGCGATAATGGTACATATTCTAGAGTCCCTTTAATTATAAAATATTAATCGTATCATGCCAAAACCACGATATGCCCTAAGTTGAAATGTCAACTTCATAATTCGTTAACAAAAATTTTAAAAAATGAACATTAAAAGGGGCACAAAATGTTTTAACTTTTGATGAGTTGGTCATAAATGCTCGGCATTGTGTAACTGTGTAATATATACACGGCATATATATACCGACGATAAGTACCAGTTGTAATTTAATGTTCATGTTATTTTGTATATTTCATTCAAAAAAAATACGTCCTATCAACTTGCGTTTCTTTTTTTTGCAAAGTATACATTCGGTCTTAACTCATTGCTTATAAATCGTTGCTTACTTGCAGTAAATTTACACAAACTCTAATTTACATCAAATTCTAACAACCCCTAAACTATGCAATTTAAATAGAATGCCACTAGAGCCTCTACTTTTGCACAGAAAATTCACATCTTTACACCAACATGGAAGTAATTAATCCCACCCCTTCACAAACACCACTTTACTCGGATATTTCCTCTTTTTTTTTTTTTTTTTCTTTTTTTTTTCTAAACAATACCTCCAATTAAAAAACTACCCGGGATCTTGGCCACTGCATAATCGTCTTCATTTTCAGTTCAATCCATTCACCCATGACAAAGAATAGCCGTCTTAGTCTTCAACACCTGTCTAAATCCTCACCATCACCATTTTATTTCTTCATTCTTTAACAACCATGTGGAAAAAACACATACAACGTATGCTACACATCAGCTCATTGGTCGAATTTATCATAAGGTATTACTACAAAGTATTCTTACAATTACCAAACCAAAACATCTACGCATATTTCTTTGATGTTTCAATTCTCATAAAGTGATTAACACAATCAATTATATATCTATTTATGTATTCTTTGACTTTTTCAGGATGAAGCTAAACGAACAGTGCATGTTGGTGAAGAAGTGTCAACGTCAGAAACATCACATTAAGTGATCATCATGGATCCGTGAAAATGGCACTATGGCAGGAACAAGCACATGCCGACATCCATCCACATTAGTCGGACGGCTTCGATAAAAAGTGTCATTAAGTATTGTGCAGTTTCCATACGCTGCCTATGGAAGCAGTGCTGAATGAAGCACTGAGGCGATAACACACATTGTCCAATCAGACTAACACTGAAAAACCAATACCAGGATATCATGAATATGTATGAGTGGTACTGCAGAAGCTAGTAGACCTCCCGTTGTGAGGACAATTAACACTCTGATAAGTTCCTATACTGGCTAAGGAAAGGTGATAATTGGCTCTCCACCAGTGTAGTGAAGAACTAGAACAGTCAGTGGCTTATACATGTAGTTAGTATTTTTCTGTGGGGCAGAGACAAGCAATATCCAACTTTAAAAAGTTCAAACCAAAATAAAAGGTAAACACTTATTGCCGTTAATGATGCAGTGTTTATTTGGCATGATTTTTATGGTTTATATTCATTTTCAAATTGTCAAAGGAGTGGTTAAGTTTCTGTTAAATGAAGGAACAACATTGGCGTTTGATAACGTATATTAATTTAAATTTTCTGGTTCCAAATAAATATATCACCAAACTAAAGCGTGCAATCACGGGAATCACGATTTTTAATATAAAAAAACCACAAAAAGTGATGAAAACATTTTCCTTTTTCTATTCTAACAATTTTATTTTAACATTTTTACACACAAAACGAATCGACTGAAACTTTCTCCACATAGGCTATGCTCTTTTTCAAGCTCCTTTGGGTTGCGCGTGAAGAAAAGTGCCCGTATGAGGCTGTATGCCATCGCCGTTTTCCAAATACCTGGCCATCATTTGTCAGGGAAGCTCTTGCCTGCGAACTATTCAAATTAAAACGCATAACGCAGCTCAAAGCCAAGTTATCAATAAAAATGGCGTCATGTCGTCATAATTTTTCTGCACCCTACAGTTCAGTCATTATAGTGCATAATTTAATGTTTTGGATGATTATTGTAAGGGGAAATTTAGGTCTGCAATTCAATTTGTTTATGATAAGTGGCCCAGGCTCACATTGGACCTCAAGTTTAAGTACTCGCATTACAAGTTTCACCGAAATCCAAACACTATAAGCTGCTGGAATTATGAGCTAGCGGACCGATTTGTTTTTTGAATAAGGAGGGTTTTTCAAATGGTGTATTTAACTTTTTTAGTTGGGTCGAATTATCTAACTAAACCATAAGCATCCATCTTACCCATTCTGGATATTCTGTTTGAGCATTTCTATTGGGAAATAATAGGACGAAGCTGTGAGAGTCTGATAAGTTGGCTTCCCGGTTATTGTCAGAAACATCTTGAATAAAAGGCCTATCAGTTTTTTGCATTGTTTGTCCGACTCAGGAAAATGCTTATTGGACAGTCGGAATATTAGGCTACTACTCTATTTAAGTAGTATTAATTTTCCGTATAGGAAATTCTTTAATTCCAAAATTTATGTCAAAAGTGACCTTGGGGCCGTGATCTCCACCCCCATCAGCCAGGCAGGCAAGCCAGCCAGGCAGGCAAGCCAGCCAGGGGTAAGCATTGTCGTTTTTTTTTTCACCTCGAAAAAAAATTCTCTCCGATTCGGTTGAAATTTACACAGAATGAACCTCTGTGTCTGCAGAATACAGCCACCGAGTTACAGCCCATTCCGACAAGTTTAAAATTTCAAAATTTTACCCATATTTTGTCATAAAAAATTGATTTTCTTAAAAAGTTGGAAAGA
>CM055824.1:3756673-3786586 GCA_029582265.1 Zoroaster sp. YZ-2022
AAAAACTAAAAAAAAGCCGGTTTTTTGGGCCCTTTGTTTCTGGTCAAGAATATGACGTCAGAAACAAGTTTCTGCTAGTGTCGTGAAAATGTGTCCCAGGCGTACAGCAAAGGGACCCACCCATATATAAGCACACAATGCCCTATTTCAATAAAAAAAAATTGTATGTACATTGCATATTAGTTAATACCAGGAGTCTATTACCACCTACATGAAGTGTGCCAGCCTGCTGTAATCCATACCCATGGCATTGTACTCCAAATGTGCACACGCACAACGAGCTTGGTTACGGGTTTTGCACCCCCTGCCCGGCCTGTCGTGGGGCATCATGGGATAGGCATTTCTACGTGAAACTAGTTCCTAGAGAACTAGACGCAATCTTAAACTAGATGCGGGCGAACCATCAGCTGTGGGGAGAATACGCTAAACACTAAGGTCTGTGCGCGAGATACAGTTCTCTCACACACTGATTAAGTCTCCCAGACTCCATTGTTCTTGGAGTACTATGCCGTGGACTAGGTTAATACACAAGTGGCACACTTCATGTAAGTAATAGATTTGTTAATACTGATTTGGTATGAAGTTAAGTAGACGGAGGCAAGACACTGTCAGATATGACACCAATTTCAAGATATTTGTGGAAGTACCGGGTACTCTTTCTCAACCGGTTCATTGACTGTCCACACAACTGTTTGGATCCCACGCTGGCTCCAGTAGTCCACAGTGGTTCTACAGAGGAGAGAAATATTGTAATAATTTCAGAAAGTCCAAAATGAGATATCCTATAATAGCTATGACTTTTCTTTGCCATTAATTTCTTTGGGACATTAATTGAACAAATGTTCATCAAATCAAACACTTTACGTATCCCTTACTTATTTTCCTCACGATGTGCATTTAACTTGAGTAACTTAATGAAGAAATAAACTGGCTCCTAAAAAAAAACAAAAAAAAAAAAAAGGACTTCACGAGGCGCCAGACTTTTTACAGGTGACCTGGGTTCAAATCCCAGCAGTGTCATCACGCTTTTTCAATTTAAATGGTTACACAATCACGATTTATTTAAGTAATTTAAAATTCAACTCCAGATACCAAGAGGATAGGTGGCGCAAGCCGTTAGTACACTGGTCTGTTCAATTGGCACGTCCCTCTTCTGAAACCTTTTGTATTCATTTTTTTGACCAATGCTTGTTGCTAGCAATAAATCTCCAGTCATTCCTATCAAATTGTTCATGAAGCAACACTCTTACGGTTAAGGTTACGAACTTTGGTACAGGCGGCATAGTGTCGCCACTTAGTTTTAAATAATTACGCAATCACGTTTTAAGTAGTGTTGAATTCAACGCCGTTTACCAATATGATTGGTGGCTCAATACGTTGCTACTGTGTTGTGGTGCAGGCGAATCGGGTTCGAATCTCAGTGACACCATTTTTTTTTAGTTTTAAATAATTACGCAATCACGTTTTAAGTAGTGTTAAATTCACCGTCATTTACCAAGAGGATTGGTGGCTCAATCCGTTGTTACTGTGTTGCGGTGCAGGCGAGCCGGGTTCGAATCTCATTGACGCAAATATTTTTAGTTTTAAATAAATACGCAATCACGTTTTATTTATAAGTAGAGTTAAATTCAACCCCCGTATACCAATAGGATAGGTGGCGCAATCCATTGTTACTTTGTTGATGTGCAGGCGAACCGGGTTCGACTCACAGTTGTCGCAATCCTTTTTTTTTAGTTTTAAATAATTACGCAATCACCTTTTAAGTAGTGTTAAATTCACCGTCATTTACCAAGAACATTGGTGGTTCAATCCGTTGTTACTATGATGCGGTGTAGCCGAGCCGGGTTCGAATTCCACAGATGTTAATCTTTTAGTTTTAAATAATTCCGCAATCACGTTTTATTATAAGTAGTATTGAATTCAAATACAAATACTTAGATTATTGGCAGTGGCGCAAGCCAGTGGAACTCGGTTTCGGTGTGTGTGACCCGGGCTCAAATCCCAGCGGCGCATCTATTTTAATTTAAAATTGCGCAATTATTACGATTTATTTAAGTAGTTTTAAATTCAACTCCATATATCAAAAGAATAGTTGGCGCGAGCCAGTGGCACTGGGTTTCGGTGCAGGCGACCCTGGTTCGAACCCGAGTGGCAACACTATTTTAATTTTAAGTGATAACGCAATCATGATTTATTTAAGTAATTTTAAATTCATCTCCAAATACCAACAGGATAAATGGCGCAAGCCGTTAGTCCACTGGGCTGTCAATTGCGGCAGTTCCAGGCTGGTACGTCCGGGTTCGAATCCTGCTCCTGACACATAGAGACATGGCAGCTGCTGGCTGCGGCAATGGCTTGGGGACCGCCATGTCTCCCTAAAGGTTAGAGCGTGGAGGAAATGTACGGGCGGGGGAGAAAAGGAGGGAACGGGAGGGTAGTGACCTCCCAGAAGGGTGCTAAGGTGATCACCATGCCGGGGTGTCCCGGACTTTGAGTCATCCTAATACCTGGTCGACACTCTGACTAACTCTCCGCACTTTTTTACAATAATTTTTTTATTTTTTATTTATATATATTTTATTTTTTTTTTTTTTTTATTTTTTTATTTTTTTTTTTTTTTATTTTATTTTTTTTTATTTTTTTTTTTAAATTTAATTTAATTTTTATTTTATTTTTTAAAAGCACACAGCAAACAATTTTAAGTGTTTCTTTTTCTTCTCCAGCATTGCCATTGAGGGCTATCTCAACTAATTTTTTAGTGTTTCCATCCTTTCCTCTTCGTATGCCTTCACTCGGTAGCTATATTCTGCAGACACAGAGGTTCATTCTGTGTAAATTTGAAACGAATCGGAGAGAATTTGTTTTCGAGGTGAAAAAAACCAAAATGCTTACCCTTTGTCGTTTTTTTCAAAATTTGGCGTAAAAATGACATTTAAAAAAAATGCTTGATACTTGCTGGAGAGACGTAATAGAGTGCCTAGAACCCATTTTTCATAATTTGACTCGCCTGTCTTTCCAATTTTTTAAGACAATCAATTTTTTTATGACAAAATATGGGTAAAATTGTGAAATTTTAAACTTGTCCGAATGGGCTGTAACTCGGTGGCTGTATTCTGCAGACACAGAGGTTCATTCTGTGTAAATTTGAACCGAATCGGAGAGAATTTTTTTCGAGGTGAAAAAAACGACAATGCCCCTTGTCGTTTTTTTCAAATTTGGCCTAAAAATGACATTTAAAAAAAATGCTTGATACTTGCTGGAGAGACGTAATAGAGTGCCTAGGACCCATTTTTCGTAATTTGAGTCCCCTATCTTTCCAACTTTTTAAGAAAATCAATTTTTTATGACAAGATATGGGTAAAATTGTGAAATTTTAAACTTGTCCGAATGGGCTGTAACTCGGTGGCTGTATTCTGCAGACACAGAGGTTCATTCTGTGTAAATTTGAACCGAATCGGAGAGAATTTTTTTTCGAGGTGAAAAAAACGACAATGCTTACTTACCCCTTGTCGTTTTTTCCAAATTTGGCCTAAAAATGACATTTTTTTTTAAATGCTTGATACTTGCTGGAGAGACGTAATAGAGTGCCTAGAACCCATTTTTCATAATTTGAGTCGCCTGTCTTTCCAATTTTTTAAGACAATCAATTTTTTATGACAAAATATGGAGTGTCGTGGCCGAGCGGTCTAGCGCACCGAACTCAAGTTCTGGTGTTGCCAGCAGCAGGGTGTGGGTTCGAGCCCCGGTCGTGACACTTGTGTCCTTGAGCAAGGTACTTAACCATAATTGCTTCGTCCTTCGGATGGGACGTAAAGCCGTAGGTCCCGTGTGTTGTATAATGCACGTAAAGTGGATTGTCGTGCGGTCTAGCGCACTGAACTCAAGTTCTGGTGTTGCCAGCAGCAGAGTGTGGGTTCGAGCCCCGGCCGTGACACCTGTGTCCTTGAGCAAGACACTTAACCATAATTGCTTCTCTCCACCCAGGGGTTAAATGGGTACCTGTGAAGGCAGAGATGGTTTGCTCTATATGCGCTAGAAATGGCAGCAATTGAGCTGTATACTCCCCAGGGAGCTGAGATGGTTTCAGGGATGATTTATGAGCCTTATGAGCCTTATGAGCAGGGATAATAATATAATGCGCCTTGAGCGCCACTTAGTTGGTGGATACGTGCGCTATATAAATCTATACATTATTATTATTATTATTATTAAAATATGGGTAAAATTGTGAAATTTTAAACTTGTCCGAATGGGCTGTAACTCGGTGGCTGTATTCTGCAGACACAGAGGTTCATTCTGTGTAAATTTGAACCGAATCGGAGAGAATTTTATTTCGAGATGAAAAAAACGACAATGCTTACCCCTTGTCGTTTTTTTCAAAATTTGGCGTAAAAATGACATTTAAAAAAAATGCTTGATACTTGCTGGAGAGACGTAATAGAGTGCCTAGAACCCATTTTTCGTAATTTGAGTCGCCTATCTTTCCAACTTTTTAAGAAAATCAATTTTTTATGACAAAATATGGGTAAAATTTTGAAATTTTAAACTTGTCGGAATGGGCTGTAACTCGGTGGCTGTATTCTGCAGACACAGAGGTTCATTCTGTGTAAATTTCAACCGAATCGGAGAATTTTTCGGTGAAAAAAAACGACAATGCTTACCCCTGGCTGGCTTGCCTGCCTGGCTGGCTTGCCTGCCTGGCTGATGGGGGTGGAGATCACGGCCCCAAGGTCACTTTTGACATAAATTTTGGAATTAAAGAATTTCCTATACGGAAAATTAATACTACTTAAATAGAGTAGTAGCCTAATATTCCGACTGTCCAATAAGCATTTTCCTGAGTCGGACAAACAATGCAAAAAACTGATAGGCCTTTTATTCAAGATGTTTCTGACAATAACCGGGAAGCCAACTTATCAGACTCTCACAGCTTCGTCCTATTATTTCCCAATAGAAATGCTTAAACAGAATATCCAGAATGGGTAAGATGGATGCTTATGGTTTAGTTAGATAATTCGACCCAACTAAAAAAGTTAAATACACCATTTGAAAAACCCTCCTTATTCAAAAAACAAATCGGTCCGCTAGCTCATAATTCCAGCAGCTTATAGTGTTTGGATTTCGGTGAAACTTGTAATGCGAGTACTTAAACTTGAGGTCCAATGTGAGCCTGGGCCACTTATCATAAACAAATTGAATTGCAGACCTAAATTTCCCCTTACAATAATCATCCAAAACATTAAATTATGCACTATAATGACTGAACTGTAGGGTGCAGAAAAATTATGACGACATGACGCCATTTTTATTGATAACTTGGCTTTGAGCTGCGTTATGCGTTTTAATTTGAATAGTTCGCAGGCAAGAGCTTCCCTGACAAATGATGGCCAGGTATTTGGAAAACGGCAATGGCATACAGCCTCATACGGGCACTTTCTTCACGCACCAACCCAAAGGAGCTTGAAAAAGAGCATAGCCTATGTGGAGAAAGTTTCAGTCGATTCGTTTTGTGTGTAAAAATGTTAAAATAAAATTGTTAGAATAGAAAAAGGAAAATGTTTTCATCACTTTTTGTGGTTTTTTTATATTAAAAATCGTGATTCCCGTGATTGCACGCTTTAGTTTGGTGATATATTTATTTGGAACCAGAAAATTTAAATTAATATACGTTATCAAACGCCAATGTTGTTCCTTCATTTAACAGAACCTTAACCACTCCTTTGACAATTTGAAAATGAATATAAACCATAAAAATCATGCCAAATAAACACTGCATCATTAACGGCAATAAGTGTTTACCTTTTATTTTGGTTTGAACTATTTAAAGTTGGATATTGCTTGTCTCTGCCCCACAGAAAAATACTAACTACATGTATAAGCCACTGACTGTTCTAGTTCTTCACTACACTGGTGGAGAGCCAATTATCACCTTTCCTTAGCCAGTATAGGAACTTATCAGAGTGTTAATTGTCCTCACAGGAGGTCTACCAGCTTCTGCAGTACCACTCATACATATTCATGATATCCTGGTATTGGTTTTTCAGTGTAGTCTGATTGGACAATGTGTGTTAACGCCTCAGTGCTTCATTCAGCACTGCTTCCATAGGCAGCGTATGGAAACTGCACAATACTTAATGACACTTTTTATCGAAGCCGTCCGACTAATGTGGATGGATGTCGGCATGTGCTTGTTCCTGCCATAGTGCCATTTTCACGGATCCATGATGATCACTTAATGTGATGTTTCCTGACGTTGACACTTCTTCACCAACATGCACTGTTCGTTTAGCTTCATCCTGAAAAAAGTCAAAAGAATACATAAATAGATATAATTGATTGTGTTAATCACTTTATGAGAATTGAAACATCAAAGAAATATGCGTAGATGTTTTGGTTTGGTAATTGTAAGAATACTTTGTAGTAATACCTTATGATAAATTCGACCAATGAGCTGATGTGTAGCATACGTTGTATGTGTTTTTTCTTCCACATGGTTGTTAAAGAATGAAGAAATAAAATGGTGATGGTGAGGATTTAGACAGGTGTTTAAGACTAAGACAGCTATTCTTTGTCATGGGTGAATGGATTAAGCTGAAAATGAAGACGATTATGCAGTGGCCAAGATCCCGGGTAGTTTTTTAATTGGAGGTATTGTTTAGAAAAAAAAAGAAAAAAAAAAAAAAAATATCCGAGTAAAGTGGTGTTTGTGAAGGGGTGGGATTAATTACTTCCATGTTGGTGTAAAGATGTGAATTTTCTGTGCAAAGTAGAGGCTCTAGTGGCATTCTATTTAAATTGCATAGTTTAGGGTTGTTAAATTTGATGTAAATTAGAGTTTGTGTAAATTTACTGCAAGTAAGCAACGATTTATAAGCAATGAGTTAAGACCGAATGTATACTTTGCAAAAAAAAGAAACGCAAGTTGATAGGACGTATTTTTTTTGAATGAAATATACAAAATAACATGAACATTAAATTACAACTGGTACTTATCGTCGGTATATATATGCCGTGTATATATTACACAGTTACACAATGCCGAGCATTTATGACCAACTCATCAAAAGTTAAAACATTTTGTGCCCCTTTTAATGTTCATTTTTTAAAATTTTTGTTAACGAATTATGAAGTTGACATTTCAACTTAGGGCATATCGTGGTTTTGGCATGATACGATTAATATTTTATAATTAAAGGGACTCTAGAATATGTACCATTATCGCCAGTATATGCCGTGTATATATAGGCCTAGTTAAACAATGCCGAGTATTTATGACCAACTCATCAAAAGTTAAAACAATTTCCCCTTTAATGTTAATTTTTGTTAATGAATTATGAAGGTGACATTTCAACTCGGGGCATATCGTGGTTTTGGCGTTTTACAATTCATATTTCATAATTAAAGGGACGCTAGAATATGTACCATTATCGTCAGTATATGCCGTGTATATATAGTTAAAACAATGCCGAGTATTTATGACCAACTCATCAACAGTTAAAACAATGTGTGCCCCTTTAATGGTCATGAAGTTTAGGACATTACACTCAATAGCGTGCGCTCGTTTCTGCGGCCGTGTGGATATACGCCGTCTATACATGTAATTGAGGGCCACACACAAGGTGGCCAACCTGATCGTGGTTTTCGAATTCATCCGGATTTTAACCCGCAGCGTTGAATCCGCGGCTAGCTTGATCTTGTTGTCATTGTGCATTTTACTATGAAACGGTACGTTTACACTCAATGACGGATATTGACGGCCTTTGGCGGTAATTGAAATTCCGTGCCAGCACCAAATTTCGTGCTAGCACCAAATTCGGTGCTGACTTCAGCCTGGTGCTGCATCGACCGTGACCGAAAAATAGCAGTTGTCAGGGGCAGTAGGCGTAATCCTATTGGTCAATCAAAATTGTATTGTATTGGTCACTTGGCCGATTTTAAATCTTTCTGGAAACAAACTTCACTCTCTACGCACAATTGAATAAAGAAAAAAGAAAAATATTATCTGGCGATATTTGTTTCATTTCCATTTTACCAAAATAAAAAATAATAATAATAACCCATAATTCTGATGGTCAGACAAATAAAAGCCACATAATATGCAAAAACATGCAGAAACAGAGGAAAACGGATATTGAGACAGTTATTGAGACAAAAAGTGATTAAATAACTCAGTCATCAATTAATTAATGATAACAAACAAATCATAATGATAAGTATATTTCAATCCTCTTTAATTGTAACAAAATAATTAAGTAGGACTACTTGCGGTGACACCATGTGAAATTCTCTATTGTGTAGTAATTAGTTCTGAAAGGAACTGGAGGTTACAACAAGTTGTAACCTCCAGTTCTTCAAACAATTACTACAACAGAGAATTTCCTCTTCTCATGCAAAGCTACAAGTTTTACCTAACAAAATAATTAAAATGGCACCAAAACCAATAAAAAAGCTGGCCTTCTAGTTTCTTTAAAACATTAAGTAACGTTTTCAGTAAACAATGAGAAAGACATATCTCAAAATATGGTGAAAATGAGGAAAAAACATGAAAGCATATGGTAATCAATGATATAAATGGAAGATACAACCATTGATATTTGGTAATGCAAGTACACTTCAACCATCCAGTTCTCAAGAAATATATCATTAAAGGGACAGTACTGTCACGATCAACAGGGCATGGAATCAGAGTGCTAGTTTTTTATTTACTCAGTGACTGAAAATAATAGCCCACATGATATTACCATTGCTACTGCATAAATGAGTCAGTAATTTTAAGTCACTGTGTTCATCTTAAACTAGGACACCGATTCCATGCCCTGTTGAAAGTCTGCTCTGATCGTGACGATACTGTCCTTTAAATACCTGATAAAATTCCATTCAATAGGTGCTCAGGTTTTTGAGAAAATTATTAATTTGACAGAATTTTTTTTTTTTTTTAAAAGCACTTCAAATGGTATAACTTTTCAGGATGACTGATACGTGTTCAACTTTTGCACCAAATAAGTTTATAAATAATTTGTTGATAAGCTTGGGCGATATCAATTTTGTTCATTCACAATATATTGGCAAACATATATCGCGATTTTCGATAGTATCGCGATTATTTTTTCATTCATGCATGATTGCTTTAGAGCCGATAACCACAGGTATGTACCCCTCTACAAGCGTCACAATAAATCGCAAATTCGTTTGCAGAGCGTGTATGTACTACTGAAGTAGTTCGCTTTTGTTTCTCACTTCCAAAAGCTGAAAAGACTGTTCTAATTTTGTTTCCATGGAATTTCTGACTTGACTCACGATTTTCTGATATCTCGATAACTTAAAAAGGTTATCGATATCGTAATCGAATTTAAAAAAATGTATCGCGATATGCGATATTATCGTGTTATCGCCCAAGCTTATTTGTTGATAATCTGGTAGTTACTAATGTTGTACTTTCCCTTTAGAATAACTGAAATATAATCCCTGATTTTTACTTAATATTGTAATTTGTTAAGATTATAAATGTTAAAATTTTCAACTTCAGTTTATTTATTTTTTTAATTTAATTTTTTTTTTTAAATAGAACAATACATGTACAGCTAACATTGCTATCATGTTAAATTTAGAACAGTAATAACAAGACGGACAAATTCCCATTCCCTGCATAAATAAATGTAATGGAAGGTACATCATTGGTAATGTTGGCAAAACTGTTTTCTATGAATATGCTTACTTTCTTTGAATCAAGATAAGTATGCCTCAATCAACCCAAATTTGAAAATTTCGTCTCAAAGCGGAGTCAAAGTCATGAGAAAAGTCTGAAAAGCATGCACAATGTTTTACAAAAAACATTTAAAGCAAAAGGTTGCTGTTGGATTTGTTTTTGGTGAAAAATGTACATATTTGTTGGTATTTTCTCTAATAATAATGATAATAATCATAATAATAATAATGATAATCAGCATCATAATAATAATAATAATAGCGCTGTACATTATTACCACTGCACATCAGCTGCATAAATCATTCCTGAAACCATCTCAGCTCCCTGGGGAGTATACAGCTCAATTGCTGCCATTTCGGCGCATATGGGCTAATCAAACAACAACCAACTCTGCCCTCACAGGTACCCATTTACTCCTGGATGGAAAGAAGCAATTACGGTAAAGTGTCTGTAGCTCAAGGACACAAGCACCACGGTCGCGGCCGGGATTCGAATAATAATAATAATAATGTGTGGACTTATATAGCGCATGTATCCACCAACTGAGTGGTGCTCAAGGCGCATTATATTATTACCCCTGCTCATAAGGCTCATAAATCATTCCTGAAACCATCTCAGCTCCCTGGGGAGTATACGGTCAATTGCTGCCATTACAGCGCATATAGGGCTAATCAACCAACTCTGCCCTCACAGGTACCCTGGGTGGAGAGAAGCAATTATGGTTAAGTGTCTTGCTCAAGGACACAAGTGTCACGGCCAGGATTCGAACCCACATTCTGCTGCTAACACCAGAACTTGAGTCCGGTAAGCTAGACCGCTCAGCCACGACACTCCATTCGAACCCACATTCTGACGACTCGGCCATCAGAACACAAATCCGATGCACTAAACCACTCGACCATGGCACTCCATAAATAAAATGAAAACATTTTAGACATACTTTTTTCAGGGTGATTGGTACCTTACCCTTACCAACTTCATATCAAGTTTTCAGATAATAGTTTGTATACCATTGGTTTAAGATCGTTGCATGTAGAAGTGGATAATATAAAACTCTCTGGATGTTAACCATTAATTGGTCTGAACTTATGTAACATGCTCAACAGGGGACATTCATCAATTGCACAACAAGAAATACAGGTAATGTTCATCATTTATATAAAATATCTATTAAAAGAACATGAATACTTTAATTATTTATTTAGTGAACATTTTTCAATTTATTTCCAGAAAGATATAAAGACTTTCAATTAAAAGAATACTACATTGGTAAAATGTATGTAAATGCATCAATAGTAAGAATCAAAAGAGATTTACAGAAACCAACCTGTGATAGATCACCTCATTTTATTATGTCATTAAAAAGAAAATTGTATAATAAGATAACCCTATATAATATATGGATGACCAACAAAGGTTGTTGATGCTGGATTCGAACCTGCAAGGTTTTGATTTGCAGTTCAAGGGCTCTACAACTGAGCCAGTTTCGTCACTCCGTGGATTCACCCCATGCAGGATTCGAACCAGCATATTTTTATTTCAGTTCAAGTGGTCTGCAACTGAGCCAGTTAGCCTTATAGTTTGTGAATGATTGTCAGTTTCTTTGCTCTGTGCAGTCAGGGATCTAACCCATGCAGGATTCGAACCTGCACATTTTAGTATTGCTGTTCAAGTGGTCTGCAACTGAGCCAGTTAGCATTATAGTTTGTGATTGATTGTCAGTTTATGTGTCCATGTAGACAGGGATTCACCCCCTGCTAGATTCGAACCTGCAAAGTCTAGACAACAGTTCCAACATTCTACAGACTGGTAGTTGATTCAAATTGCCAAGTACTTTTACAAAGTGGAATGCTAGTCAGAAGCCATAACCGTACCTGGGGCGTGTTTTCACGACTGTAAACAGAAACATGTTTGGGCTTTGGTCATTGGTTAAGCGTTTTCGTGAGTTCGGTTGTGCTGCGATGATGTCATTGTTCTGACCAAACGTGAACCGAAGTTTGTGATCGGTTACGCTTGGTTTCAAGATGGCGGATTGTAAAAAGTAACGGAAGTTTTGTTAATTATTTCTTAAAACATGATGAAATGATTGTTCGTATACCAGTATATCTTTCAAGTTTATTACTAGCACTCACGAGAAAGTTCGATTTTGCAAAAATTTGAATTACACCGTATATTTTGAGAAACGTTGACGATTGAACACGTCACAAACTGGAAAACAGTTTTCTGGTTACCTATGCCGTCTTGTTTCTGGTCAAGAATATGACGTCAGAAACAAGTTTCTGGCTAGTGTCGTGAAAATGTGTCCCAGGCGTACATCAAATGGACCCACCCATATATAAGCCCACACGGCCTATTTCAAAAAAAAAAATTGTATGTACATTTCATCTGATTTAATACCAGGAGTCTATTACCTACATGAAGTGTGCCAGCCTGCTGTAATCCATACCCATGGCATTGTACTCCAAATGTGCACACGCACAACGAGCTTGGTTACGGGTTTTGCACCCCCTGCCCGGCCTGTCGTGGGGCATCATGGGATAGGCATTTCTACGTGAAACTAGTTCCTAGAGAACTAGACGCAATCTTAAACTAGATGCGGGCGAACCATCAGCTGTGGGGAGAATACGCTAAACACTAAGGTCTGTGCGCGAGATACAGTTCTCTCACACACTGATTAAGTCTCCCAGACTCCATTGTTCTTGGAGTACTATGCCGTGGACTAGGTTAATACACAAGTGGCACACTTCATGTAAGTAATAGATTTGTTAATACTGATTTGGTATGAAGTTAAGTAGACGGAGGCAAGACACTGTCAGATATGACACCAATTTCAAGATATTTGTGGAAGTACTCTTTCTCAACCGGTTCATTGACTGTCCACACAACTGTTTGGATCCCACGCTGGCTCCAGTAGTCCACAGTGGTTCTACATAGGAGAGAAATATTGTAATAATTTCAGAAAGTCCAAAATGAGATATCCTATAATAGCTATGACTTTTCTTTGCCAAAATGTAAATCAGATTTATACAAACATATATGCACAGAGGGTCAACATATGTGTAAGGACACAATACTGCCTAACTTTCATGGTGCACAAAATGATCTTGATTTTCTTAAATAATGACTATTTTGAACCGTTTTTTATTTTAGATAATATTTGTATATATGTTTAAGAGACAAATAAAGATAAAATAAAGTGTGAATACGTGTTGTGTCACTTTTAATTCATGTTTACAAACCGATTTTATTGCCAAAATGGCATTTAAAATGGGACATTAATTGAACAAATGTTCATCAAATCAAACACTTTACGTATCCCTTACTTATTTTCCTCACGATGTGCATTTAACTTGAGTAACTTAATGAAGAAATAAACTGGCTCCTAAAAAAAAAAAAAAAAAAAAAAAAGGACTTCACGAACCTAAATCTGTGTTCACGTTAGTTATACATCGTGTCCACCAAATCATACGATGTTAAAACGGCCAGATATTTTTTTTTTTTACAAAACTCATCCTTACCAAACTAAGCCATTTTTTATTGGGAATAAGCTACATAATCATGGTGTAAACATTTTTTTGCTTTGACTTTTATTGTTGGGTACTAGACTGAAAAGTGGACACCATGTAACTTACGTTAACTTTCACACACCAATTGAGAAAATACAACAGGGAGGAAAATCTACTTGGCACATTATCTCTCCAAAGCTATTTTCAAGTACAAGGGTGTCCATTCTCATGACTTCCAAGTAAATTACAACTTTCCACCAATATTTTTGTTCACCCTGTGTCCCATTTTTGTCAGCCAGTATTGTGTCCTTATACAGAAAGAGATTACAGGACTGATTAGTAGCTATAACTGGGGGGGGGGGGTCTTTTGTAAGCTTTTGAAAATGAAAAAAGGAGAAGTATGATCCCGTAGTAGGAGATTTTTTGAGACAATGTGGCATCAGAAGTCCTAGCTTGTCCATTGTTCATGCAATTCTTAGCAAGCCTGCGCTAAAGAGAACAAATGATTACTTTGCAAAAATAAAGGCATGCATTGCAGTCTAGATAGATCACCACTCACATTTCCCTGTGTAACTGTGTAGTTTATAATGGAACAATTTACGTAGTTGCCTTAACCCTCCTACTACAGTTGCACTTTAAAGATGATTGTTTAAAGATAATTACAATGAACACATATTAACTCCTGTTTAACCCTCCTACTATTGCTGCACTTTCGTGGGAAGTTGCTATAGAGGTCAAAATCAGTCAACTGCCCGTTTTGACTGTTGACCCAAATGTGCACACAGGGGCATTTTTGACCGTTTTTTACTGTCATTTTGACCACCCTCAACAATATAAGACAATGCTTTTACCAGTCAAAAATGGTTGACTCATTTTGACCTGTAAATGTACTTACTGCACGTAAGGTTTGACAGTGTTCGACTTTTTAGTGCACTAGATATACCTTGGCAAGTATATCAACATTTTGACCCTTGCAGTCACAGAAGGGTTAATAAACTCGAGAAAAAGCATGGCTAATTGTTGTTCAGTGTGGTTATAACATTAGCAGACAATGTATTATATGGAGAGTCAGTTTTACAATCCTTAAGTCTTGGGTACTTTTAACATTTATTTATTTATTCTCCAGTATTGAAATACAGTCACATTGACTGAAGAGGGGGCCCACTAACCCTAACCTTCCCAAATCCTCCAAAATCCTCTTTGCTGAAGCGAAGGATTTTGAAGGATTGAGGTTACATGCTACATGCTCTTTGCTAAAGTGAAGGATTTTGGAGAATTGAGGTTATTAGGCATACTTGCCTTTCCATGGTACATGTACATCCATGTTTGTTGTAGTGATTGCAAGGTTAGTGCTTGGGTCAGTGGACACTGTTTATTGCTCCATGCATGCAGGGAGGGTCCCTGGCCATGTACACGTATCACAGATTAGAAACACACGTGGGCATACATGTCATGTGCTGAAGGATTTTGGAGGATTCAGGTTATATTTAAGCAAATAGGCCTAGGGAGTAAGGGCTAGTAAGCTTGTAAGTGTGGTCCCCCATGCGTGCGCCTGCTGTGGTATTTGCGAAGAAGCCTATGGAAAAAGACAGGTATCTCTGCTGCCACCTAGCATCTCATGGTCTGTCTTCCATTGACTTATCGTAAACGTTCAACGTTCTACAAGCGCACTTACTTTGAGACTGATCTCTTGTTGAGCAGAACAGCAACGTTACCACAGAGCAGCCACAACCAAGCAGTATGGCTCCACATTAGCAGGAAATCTCCCAGAGAAGCCAGGCAGTGTTTCCAGAAGGGGTCGGCTTTGCTGACTAAGTGTCTCTCTACGACATCATGTGAGCTAGTGAGAGCTGTCAGAATTCTATTGTCTTTATGGTGACTAAAAATGTAACATAGGCAAAAAATGTACATTAATGTCCAATAAAATGTCCAATTACAGCACATAATTGTCTATTTACAAGAGCATTATGTTGAACTGTAAATATACTAAGCCCAAATGAAATTAGGTATTTTTTAATCAAATAATTCAATTGAAACATTTGAAGCTTTGTGCTTACTGTATTTCTTTTTCAATCCATAGTGCTGCTAATCTTTAGGCATATTAAGAAGGTATGTTAACTTGCTGGCCATTATTGCTAGCAAATGAGTGAATAACTATATAAATCCATGGTGAATGTGCTCATGTATTTTCTTGCTAACCATGAGAAATTTGCTAAATTCTAGCAGATTTTTTCTGTTATAGTTTGCCGAAAAATGTTCTTACCAGTAAGCAGCCTATGATTCAGTTGGCTAGTGACATGCGAGTGAAAATAGAGAAATTACGTTGCATAGTAATTATGATGACTGGTTGAGTTGAGATATGCATACTTACCTTATAGATGGTAGGAGGAAAGAAAGAACACACCATTCCTCTCTCATACAGTGCAGGGTGCCTTCTATACAGATCTGCCAGGGAGTTCACCATCTGAACGTTTAAGGTAAGGTGAAGTATGAGTAATTATCATTATGGTTGTTAGGGAATTTGAATATCACTTCTGTGAATAAAGTGACTAGTCACATCTTATCCTTAAAAAATATGTTTGATAACGTCATCAAAGATCCGAGTGCCCCCTAGCAGCAGTATTTAAAAGGGAATATTTTCATATCTCAGAAATTATCGAACAGTATTTCATCAAATGTATTATATGATAAAAGACATCCAATGTATTTCTTTTGTGTTAAGTATAAATTCAGTCATGTCCCAAAACAACATTGTCAGTCACTGATGGTACTGTGAAAGTAGTGAAACCAGCCTCAAGTAATTTGCAGTATGCATACATGTATACCATGTAGTTGATGTCAAAATACTGCAAGGTGTGATTATTACACATTTGTGGTGTTTTTTTTTTAACATGAACTGTTTGCTTGGAAGAAACTTTTGGAAACTGTAAGTGCAAATACAAGGGTGGGTTAAGTGGGGAAAAAAAAATTGAGACTTGATTTACATTCGTGAATCTCAATCTGTTGACTCCTTCAAGAAGAACTTAAAAACTCATCTTATGTGTATTGCCTATAAGGACTACATTCATATATGACATAAAACACAATAAAGGGGGCCACTTTCCTACCGTCACGTTAGCAGTTTTTCTAATGGTTGTAATTTTTTTTAATATCTGAAACCACCCAAAAAGAATTTCAACATTTGAATAGACATGCATGCTTATCATAAAGATAATTTGAGTTGATTATTGCTATTATTTTTTTAATTACCCTAAAATTTCCATCAACAAATGGATGGAAAAGTGAGGTAACTTTTTCCGTCCAATTTTTATGGAAATTTGAAGGTAAAAAAAAAAATAAAAAAAAATAAATAAATAAACTAGAGGTATAGTTTGTAATAGTAATTGCAGAAATAAAGAGCCTATTTTAAGTGTACTATGAATTAAAGAGCTTTTGATTATCAGATTATTTGTCTTTCTCCCAGTTATGATAAACAAAACATTTAAGAAATCTACAGCTAAAATGGGGAGACATTGCATCTACGAGCCAAGCCAGCCAGCTATTTTTTCTGCAGTACAATTCCTCATTCACTTACAAATTCCCATAAAAATCTAATGTTACAAAGGTTGAAAGGTTCTTCAATAGTTAATTCACCAACAACTTGCACGAGCATGTTAGTCTAGTGAGTAGAATGCTCGTTCTCAAGGTGTTTGGTTGTTCATCATGTTATGACGTCATCACCTAAAGTTGTTTAAAAGTACATTAATTAAGTCTGAACTTGGTAAATATGGTTTTCTCTTCAGAAAAGTTTCATGATAAAACTTGCATCCGTGGTGCCAAGTGCGACTTGACAAGAGACTACGGCTATGGAGTTAAGTTCAGCATATGACTTGACTTCAGACTACTAGACCATGGAGCGTGCAATGAAAATGCATTCAGAAATTGAGTTTCGTGACGCATATCAAGCATGAGCGTAGAAACAGCTTAATAGATAATTACATGTAAATTCTAATATATAAATCCACACTCACAAAACTTGCCAGTTTGGCAGATATTTGCATTTGAACTATGACATGAAAATAGCGCCCTCTTTCGTTCATTCTTAGAAAAATGTACATTTTAATGGGGATTTTTGTATAATTGAATAGTTCACATGGGCTATGTTTCCCCTACCCTAATCTGTCGAATCGGTCCAGTGAGGTAGGAAGAGTTTGGAAAGGGATTCCATATTCTTTGGGAAATATTTGATGTCATTGTAAAGAAATGAACCAGTTTAAAAATCTTGCCTTGAATAAAAGGTCTGAACCCGACTGCTCCCTGAACGTCTGACCCCACCCCTGCCCCCAACCCCGCCCCTACACATTACTCCCAGGGTAGGATCTATGGTGTCATGTAGTATTCCAATTTAATTGATCATGTGAAAACTTCTAAATTGTCCATACATTTCAATATTTTGGGGTTTCATTTCCCATCCCCATCTGCTTACCTTTGAGCTCCACCCTCTTTAGGCAACCCTGGATCTAACCCTACCTACATCAAAGACCAATTTGTGAATCTTTTCTCATCTTTAAAAAGTAAATTATTGGTTATTAATTGTCAACGTTTTGTGTAAATATTTAAATTGATTAAACACATTCTTCGTTAATACATAAAATTAATAAGATATTTAAATAAAGGAAAAGTAAACAACATTATCTTTTGAATGACACTTCTGCTTTATTTTGTCATGGTCATGATACTCCTTTCCATCCATTTTGCACCCATCAATAATAATCCATTTCATACAGGATAAAGGTTATCCAAACTTCTAGGTCTAATTTGCAATGAAAGAATAATTTTTTTCTGAAGTACAAATACAAAATAAGTGAACCTGTAGTCCCAAACATTAATTGGATTTGGCTAGTATTGTTAAATCTTTGGCACTTAAAAAACTTTTACTGGTGCATGAAAAGAAAGTCAACAGAATGTTTTAATTAAAGTTAATGGTTAAAGGCAACATTATCTCAATCAGTAGACTTTCAAACGGTCATGGAATCAGTGTCCTAGTGTAAGATGAACAAAGCGGGTGATTGAAAATTACTGGCTCATTTGTTAAGCAGTCTGCAAGGATAAGTTATCTGAGTTGATGGGTCCGGGTAGCTGTAATGCCATGTGATTTCTTCATTATAAGTGTATTATATACAGTACAGCTGATGCATTGAAGTGTGTGTGTGAAGATAGGCACTTTCATGTGAAATCTCTGCTTCTCCAGCACCTTCACTGCTGTCTACACTCACTGGCCAAAAGTATTGCAAACATGCTCAAAATAGCACTTTACAGTAACAGGTGAGATGATCATTTAATCTGATTTCATCGATCGTGTATTACATAATTTCCGAGCAAGAACAGTAAAAAGAACATTGACTTCAAAACACAGGCACTTTCAATAAGTCTTAAATAGTAAAAAATAAAATAAATTATTGTAACATAAGTTCTCCAAACTGAACTTTGGTGTGTGTTGCAATACTTATGGCCAGTGAGTGTATATCAGTATCAGTACATAATGTATCTGAGCCAACTGCAGTCTCTACCAGTTCTTTTTGCAGCTAGAGATTGGCTGCACACCAAGTCAATTGTATTCTTAGTAAATGATCTATGAATTACTAGTGTAGGAAATGTACTTTTCAGACGTGTTTTCAGATTGTGGGACCTGTACTTACTGCAGTCAACTCCTCCACTTCTTGCACTTGATGAACTTACGATGTAATGACTTTGTGAAAAGAATTTCATTGTTTTTATTATTTTCTTCTGGATGACTTCTTCACAGAATTTTATTTATGCATCATTGTACCAAATAGGTATTTCATCTGATGGATCTGGCCTTGTCAAGAATTGGGTACATACTCATTATAGCAAAGACAATGATAGCAAACTTCTAAACCCACAAGATCTTTATCTTCGATTTGCAAAGTAACCTATCATCTTTCCATGGGCTGCTTCAAACAGTTGGCATGCAATCAAGGTTTGGCACTGTGAATACTTATCAGTTTTTTCCTCAATTTTCTCGGTTTGTCAGGGAGTAACTCTGATGAAGACCACGGTTTTCTTCTCTGGGTTCAGTGCTGCATTCTTATCGCTCGACCTCATATTGACCTGAATATGTATGAAGAAAGAATGATAAATATTTAATAGAAATAGAGGAATAAGTGAGTAAGAGGAATGGGCATTGTAGACAAAAAGAGAGTGAAAATTAACAAAAGTAAACACACAAGACAAGGTAAACAGAAACGAAAAAGCAACATATAACTAGAAACAATTTTACTGCATACTAAGCTTGGGCGATAAACACGATATCGAATATTGCGATAACTTTTTGTTCGATTACAATATCGAGAACCTATTTAAGTTATCGGCATATCTGAATCGCATAATACAAATATATCACAATAAAATATAAATCGACATTGTGAGTCAAGTCAGAAATTCCATGGAAATAAAATCATTAGTCTTTTGAGCTTTTAGAAATGAGAAACAAAAGCAAACTACTTCAGAAGTACATACACGCTCTGTGGTTATTGGCTCTAAAGCAATCATGCATGAATGCAAAAAAAGAATTGCGATATTATTGAAAATTGCAATATATGTTTGCCGATATATCGTGGATAAAAAAAAAATCGTTATCGCCCAAGCTTACTGCATACTTGAAACTTGATTGAATTTTTGGAAAGAATGTCGTATCCAACCGCCACTTTTTAAGGGTTTTTTTGGAATTTTTTTGCAACCACTAACCAGTTAAAAATTATTCTATCGATTTTTGGTGGTACAGAAAGTGAAACTATCTTTAACCCTAACCCCCTGGCCCTTTTAGGTAGGATGCCTCCTCAATCACACAAAATGCTACAAAATGTCTTCATAAAATTTGGAAGGTTCCTGAATACTCCAAAATCACCCAATATATTGTGCTGTATTTCGTGTGTAGGGTGCCCACTGCCTCAATCACACAAAATCACACATACCTGTACCCTTTGCCTTTATCCCTTTATTATGAACAAAAATACATGTTTTTTGGGTTTTTTTTTTTGTTGGCTCAGTCAACTGATATTGACACTGGTGTTTTTGCAGTAAAAGTCATGTCATTTGTTGGTACACCATGTCAGATATCATTATGTTGTCATCATTACCTTTTGGTTTTTTTGCTTTTTTTGCCTTTTAAGCTGGGTGGGTTAGGATGGATGGATGGGGATGGATGGATGGGGATGGATGAGGGAGGATTGGTGGAGAGGGTTTTGTGACCTTTTTTAGCTGGGGTGGGTTAGGGATGGGTGGGTTAGGGATGGATGGGGGAGGGATGGGTGGGAGGGATTGGTGGGGGAGAGTGGGGCTGAGTTGGGTCAGGAATGGCTGTGGATGACTTGGTGGAGTAGTCCTCATCCAGTTTTCTTCTGGCCTGGTGGTACTGTCTGGGGGAGGGTAGCTACTCGGTGGTTGAAGTAGTTGAGGTAGAGTCCTCGCCCGTTTTTCTGCTGGCCTGGTGGTACTGCATGAAGCATGTCCCCGGACAAAGGTTTACCCCACAGGTCAGACAGCCCCTTCTTGTCCTCCTAGTGCGTCCAGTCCTGGTCACTCCATCGTTGAGGTGGCACCACCTACACCATTTGGGATAACGGCCGGGCATCTTGGTGGAGTAATGGCCAGCTGGCGTTGTGGCTTGGTGGGGGTAGACTGCCGGAACTGTTGTTGAGTGGCACCCTGTGCATAGCCATCTATCAGTTCAGTGGCAACGACAAACTCCACATGTGTCATGGCCTTTGATGGTGTAATTCCTACACTGTTGGAGGAGTCGGAGTCAGTGGCTGCAGCTGGACGGTGGTGTTGTTTGTAGCATATCCAGCCATTGACCTCGAGCTATGTCAACACGAAGTAGAACAGCTTCTTCCACCAATACTGCACCTTCCTGGAGCATGTAGTAGGCCGAATTGGTCATTAGGTCCACACCCCCATGTACTTGGTGTAATCACACACCTGGTGGCAGCAATTACACACTGGGTGAGACGGCCTGTCTTGTCATCAGGGATCTTCCGCTTGAGGTGTGAACTGCTGGGTCTCCTCCATCCTTGGTGACCAGTTGACAGGGTGATCATGACTCAGCTGTCTTTCCCTATCGAAGCAACCACAGGGCCATTCTGTCGGATGTAGAAAGTGCCCCTCGGGGTCTTATTCATCCTGGCCACCCTGTCACGTCTGGGGTTGGAAGCAATGTTGAGGATTTCCTTGGGAAGCCCCTTGCTGTTACTCTTTACCGCACCAGTCAGATACACCTTGCTCCGGAGCAGGGTCCGAGCCAGAGCAACTGATGTGTAAAGCTTGTCGGTGAAGAGATGGTGGTATCTATCGACGTGGTGCTTGGTAACCCTGTTGGTGATGTCTAGCATCTTGGCTGGTTTGGGGCCTTGAGGGTGAACAATGAAGTTCAGCATTGCTCCAGTGATGGATTCAGCCAGAACGTAGACCTTGAACCCTGCTCTGATCGGTTTCAGGGGCATGAAAAACTTGCGGACATTTGCCTTGAAGCCCCGGGATTTAATCATGGCCTCATCCACCGTCAGCTCACGGCAGGCATTGTACAGATGTCGGCATCTCTTCCGCACCTTCTCCCAGATTGGTTCTAGAGGATAGAGGGGGTGCTTCATCTTGAATCTGTATCGGCCTGCCTTGTCGGTGATGTTCTCTGGATCTCTTGCTGGATCATTGCAGGTGAGGAACTCATTGATGACATCAAATCTGTTCCTTGTCATGGTGTTGGTTATCATCCGATTGTTGAGGCCAGGATGGTTCGACCAGTAGTGACGGTAGTTGCTGAGTTTGGTCACACCCATCATCAGATGAATCCCGATCCATGCCCTCATCTCAGGGACTGAAGTAGAAGCTTTACCAGCTTGCCTAAGCTTGACATTTGTCCACTTGACAATGGACAGGATGAGGCACAGTGGGAAAAACTTTAGGAAGTAGTGCAGTGCTGCATCACTCCTTCGAAAAGTTGGCCCGGCTGGCAATTTGCCCCTAAAGTGGTGGATGTTTACATCTGTCAGGGACCTTGTCCATCCATCTGTGTCGGTTGGTACACGGAAGGAGGGTTGGGGTCATTATCAGACTCTGGCTCTATGAAGCGCTTCTTCTTCTTTGTCTTCTTTTGAGATGGTGCTGGCCGTCGCTTCTTTGGGGGTGGTGGCTCCAGGATGTCACTGACATCATCCTCGCCCTCCTCATACTCTTTCATTGTCTTCATCGCCTTCATCGTCATGCCTTCATCGCCTTCATCCTCTTCATCCCCTTCATCCTCTTCATCCTCTTCATCCCCTTCATCCTCTTCATCCTCATACTCTCGCTGTCAAATTCCCTGCATCTGGCTGACCATCTCCACACAGCTCGCTCACATTCCAGCTCTCTTGCTGCCATAACAGCTTCATCAAGGAAATGTTCCTCCTCACTTTCAGAAGAAGAGACCAGAGCCTCTGTAGCACGGGCCCATCCTCAAACCAGCCTCCTGGCGCTGTCTGTATTTTTCTCGCAGTTGGTCTTTGGCTGCTTGGGCCTGGCGGTCTTTAAACCCCTGTCTGCACTCTTGGGCAATGGAGTTTTCCCGCTTGCCACGATATTGTACTCTTTTGCCCTTTCCCTTCTGTTTTTCTTCTTCTTCTTCTTCTCTCCTCCCTGACGTTTGGAACTTCACATTCATCCTCCTTTCTCCCTACTCCTCTTCTTTTCTTTCCTTCCTGCCATAACTGATTGTAGAAACACACTACACTCTTCTAACGAAAGAGACTCTTGCAACGCATTCACTTCCCTAGATGTCATATTGACTGTTCAATTGTGAACTGGGGATGCGCAGCAGTTTGTACTCACATTTATAGGAAAGTTTAACAAAAAGTTATGTTATCTTATTTGAATATGAAAAGTAACTCACCTGGTATTGTATTCCTAAATTGATACATGGTGTGAAATGTATGCAAATAATGCCATTTTATTATTACCAGTGCATAAAACTTACCTCAGTATAAATTGAATAGTCTGTTTGCTGGCCAAGTACAGTTGTATGAGTTGAAACAATACAAGTAGTGTTTGTACTGAATTTTGTACTTGTTTTATCCTTAGGGTCACAGGCCACAGCGTTGATATGTAGGTCACTTACCTTACCAAGGTTGCTGTAGTCACTCAGCACTTACAAGTACATGTACAGTACTTTTAGTTAAGTGCCTGAAAACCACTTGCTGGTGTATGTGTATACACTATTAGGAACCAACACAGTATGAATAATAATCCATGGAGCTTCATCTACATGTATAATTCCATGGAATATCTTACCTTTCCGATGCATTACAGCATGGAGCTATTCAACCACAACATAGCCATCCTATCTCAATCCTCCACAAAATCACACAGCACATGGCCATCCTACATGTACATGTATCTCAATCCTCCACAAAATCACACAGCACATGGCCATCCTACATGTATCTCAATCCTCCACAAAATCACACAACACACATGTACATGTAGCACCTTCCTCAATCACCCAAAATCACCCAGCACATATATCTAGCATCCTTCCTCAATCACACAAAATAACACCAGAACATATATAGCATCCTTCCTCAATCACACAAATAACACAGAAAATATATAGCATCCTTCCTCAATCACACAAAATGCTCCAATACCTATAGAGGATTTGGTGTGATGTGGGGTGGTTAGGGTTAAAATCCACTTTTATGATGGTTTTTGGACTTTATTTCCCTTCTAAAAAATCCTCCCCTTCAGAAAATAGAAGGATCATATTATAGTTGCCACTGCGCATGTACAATGACTGTGTTGGTCACTAATTGTGGAATTTACAACATCAGACTGACATGACTGAGGAATTCATCGTATACCAAAATGGCTGATTTTCATGAAATAAATATCCTGGAATAATTTGAAGTATATGTCCATCATCATCCATATGTTCTCCACCCACGAGGTAGGTAAGATTACTTTATTGGTTATATTGAATGAGAAAAGTGGCGGTTCGATACAACATTCTAACCGAATTTTTCAATATTTGCCTACCTTGATGTTTCTGTTTCTTCTCATTTCTTCCTCTCAGACCTGCAAATGGCATGGAAGCATTTGTACTACTCAGAGTGGTACCCATAAATCTGTAAATCAAATGGTAATTAATTTTAGGAATGTCAGCTATTCATCCATACATGTAAAATAATAAATAATTGGGTCAGCATCCATCTTCATTGTATACACTATGAAAAATAACCCAAAACTTTAGTTCAGCTTGAAGTTCATTTCCATGCTTATTCACACCGCCAAAGGTTGAATATTCTTGGCTCATGTACAAAGTTATGTTTGTGCAACTTGTACTTTTAAGTATCTGATAAACTCCATTATAAAGATCCCATTTTTCAACAGTGCTGATTTTTTCCCAAAAAGTGCCCTTTCAGGATTTTGATGGATTTGGGGTGGTTAGGTTATAGTTTATTTTGTTGGTCAAGGTTATTTTGTTGGTCAAGGTATTAACATGGTAACTATTGAAAATAATCATATGTTAAATTGTCAAGGATATTTTTCATATCAGTGATATAGGCCTAAGTCCAACTATTTTACAAAAAATATGTAGTCTGATTAGGTCCAGATATTTTTCAAATTCTTTTAAAAATAATTCCTACATTACCTGTAACATTAGCTGTAACAGAGATTCTGAGAGTTGTTCGTTACCAATTCCAACGACATGGCGATCGCTTACATTATACATATGTTGTGTACGTCGTTAGCTCCAGCCCTAACGTTAGACCATTCCTTCCTCCATGGTTAGACATGGTTTATTGGCAATATCACACTCAACCATACCATCTATTTCTTCCATCCACTTGCACATGAAAGAAACTTTGTCCAACTCATTTCCAAAAATGATAACAATTTGGATTCCATGCTAGACAAATGCATAATACTTAATAGTACACATTTTCTCTGCGCGCATTTTCTGCAGACGGGCCCAACAGGGAAGCCATTGTTTTACTGTTGCATGCTGCACGCAGCATGCATGGCGGTCATGACCGCGCGGTCTTCGTAAACTGGAAGTATTATATTCTAATTAGATACTGCATATACACACACACTATAGGCCGATATGTCTGTGTGTAAGACAACGTCAAGGCCGTTCACGCAGTATGCCTGTGCTTCTGAATAGTTGTTCATTTAAACTTCTGTTTTCTAATCGGAAGGAGAGGTCAAATTGGGGTCATGTCCAGTGGCGTAGCTATGGCGGGCCAGGCAGGGCCTAGGCCCGCCCACTTCTTGTCTAGGCCCTGCCATTGCCAAATAAAGAAGCTTTTGTATAACTTTTTTTTTTAAACGATTTATGTTGTTTGCATTCCTCTTCTATGTATGTTTGTGTGATATAGGCTACAGTGCATTTTATTTTTATACTGTATACTTTAAAAAGGACAGGGGCTATCATGCTTGTAGGCTACTGGTTGGAGGCAACAACCTGTCTATTATTTATTTAAACCATTTAAATTTTGTTTTGTGTAGCGTCACTCATAGCGTGTGTTGTAATTGGCTGGTTCAATGGCATTGCCGAATGAAATCGCTAAGGCCATATCACTCAGTTCGTTATTTTCTAGAACCCTACCATACCAGCTGTTTCGCTGATGCTAACGCTTACTAATTTTTACCGCTGACCTAGTAGCTTATTCAGCAGCAATGGCTAAAAAGACAAATGTCCATTACAGGTTTCTTTAAAACCAAGATTGGAGGAAGAGGAACATGTCAAGAAATCTGTTAATCTTGGGGAGGGTCAGTGTCAGTGATTCCGCCGCTGAGAGACGAACATCAACCTTCACTGCTAACACAACGTTATCCGCAACTGACACAGAAATGGCTAACGTTAGCCAACAGTCTCGCGCCACGGACTGTGGAGGAATGTGACCCAGGACCAGGCCCATCACAGCCATCAAGCGACTCCGCCACCAGACCTCTCTGCTGTCGACGAACCGGAGACTCAACCAAATTGCAAAGTTTTCCTGGGACTGTCAAATCCGGAAAATCGCGTTCCTTTTCTACAAATTGGTATAAAGAGTTCACCTGGATTGAGTACAGCAAATCAAGGGATGCTATATTTTGCAAATGTTGTCGCCATTTCCTGGGATTCAGATTTAATATTCTTTCTGCAAGAGATGGATTTACAGATTGGAAGCACCTCAGACTGGCTTGTTCCAAACACGAGAAAAGCAAACCGCATGCTATTGCTCTTAGTAAACTGGTGGCATACAGAGAAAGTCATAACAAATAGCCGTGGGACTGTTCTAAACCAAATGCACGGAGATGCCAGTAACATTGCTTTCATTGAACGAAACCGGTGAACATGTGAAGGTGGTACTAGATATCGTCATGATGTGTGCTAAACAGGACATTTCTCCGGGGCAAAATAGAGAAACAGAGGATGCCTTAAATAAAGGTAACTTTTGGAATTGTTCAAGTTCATTTCCAAGTATGATCCACAAGTGGAAAACAGGCTCCAGCAGCTTCCACGCAACGCCACAATTGATGAGCCCGAGATTCAAAATGAGCTACTGGAATGTGCAGCTTCATTATTACTTAGAAAAATCAAGAAAGAAGTTCAAGAGTCGACACATTTCGCCATATTAGCAGATGAGTACAAAGACCAATCCAAACGTGAGCTACTAGCTGTGTGTCTCCGCTTTCATTCATGGTGGGGTGATAAAGGAGAGGGCTGTTGGATTTACTGACACAGCTGATATGTCTGCAGATGGATAGCAAAGAAAATCCTGGAAGTACTTGAACCGTTGGAGCTGGATCCATCTCTTTGTGTGTGGGATTTTGTTTGATGGTGCTTCCAGTGATGTCGGGAAACAGAGGTGGGGTACATATTATTCTGAAGCAAACCTTTCACGAGCTGTTTATACACACTGCAACTCCCATCATTTTGAACCTTTGTTTTATGCACCGCTGCTAAAGTGTCAGGAAATATCAGCACGCTTTTGACACCGTGAATCAGCTCCATAATTTCATGTCTGGGCCCGCAGACACGCGGTTCATGCAACTGCAAAAGGAATGCACCCCAGCGGAAGCTTATGGAGCTAGAGAGACCTACTGATGTAAGATGGAGCTCAAGTCAGGATCCGTTAGTAAAACACTGCAGCTACTTGACGTGATATTGGAGACTCTAGCTGGAATTTTCGGAAGAAAGTGGGCAAACAAAGTTAAAGCAGAGTCCCTATTACATCAAATTCAAACCAAGAAATTCATCTTTTCTTCTTGTAACATTCGGCAAACTATTTGATGTAAGTGACTTTGCAACAAAGGACCACAGAGCTCTACCTTATGCTGCCTCTGATTGTATTGATCTGATAGGGATTCTAAAAGACAGCTTTTCCAAGTTCAGAGAGAACACGAATAGTGACTTTGACAAAGTCCTAAAATTAACTGAAGAGTTGATGAGGAAGAATGATATCAGTGATTGGGATGTCACCTCCTCGCGACAGAGAAAAATACCGGCGAGGCTGAATGACACTGTGGTGACCACTTCGCTGGGAAAGAGCTCCAGTATAAAAAGCAAACGAAGATCTTAGGAAAATGTGGAATGCTCTTCTGGATAGACAGATAACAGAACTTAATAGCAGGTTTCAGGGAATACACATATGGAATTATGCAAGCAGCGGCTCCTTACTGCCTGGATCCACAACATTTGGGGAACACGAGCTGCTGAGGAACCCAAGCAAGCAGTTTGGCATATCCATCGAAGAAGCTGAATATTCTGTTTTCATACAACAGCTGAGACGCAAAATGAATGCGGACAGAACATTCCATCTTCTAATGGAAGTGCTTGACAACTGTCCAGCAGAGATTTTCCCCATCGTCAGCGCACTGCCTACGGGCCATCATAACCCTCCCAATGACCTCGTGTACAGGTGGAGAGAATCTTCTCAACGACAAAATAGGATAAAAACAAGACTGAGAGCCTCCAATGTCAACAACTCACCTGAACAATTTCGCCTTTTATCCTTTGAACGGAATTGTCGGACTCATTGGACTATGATGAAATTATATCCATCTTCAACAGCAAGCCCCGGCGCCTACGTCTCATCCTGTAGGCCTATGGATTAGTCCTTCACAAGAAGACGTCAAAGGTAGGCCCATACTACTATTTTTCTGTTAACCTATTTGTTATAAGTTTGTTGTGTTACTGTTGTGAAGCAATTTGTATATATTGTGTGTCAGTGTGTGCGTGCGCCGTCGCTGTTCCACTGCACAAACATAAATCGCCCGTATGGATGGATTTATGGATGAATTCTATGGCCCGCTCCATTTTACTCAGGCCCAGCCGAATCTTTATTTCATGGCTACGCCACTGGTCATGTCTGTGTAAGAAATGTGACATAGTTCAAGGTCTTTAAGATGATGCAAAGATTGTGAAAATATTTTCTGTGGTCTCATGAGATATGATTTTTGAATTTTTGAAATTTTCAACTTCCGTTTCGACCGGAAGCAGAGATCGGATTGGGGTCAAGTCTGTGTACGAAAAATCACATAATTAAAGATCTATAACATGGTGCAAAGACTGTGAAAATATCGTTTGTGGTTCATGAGATATGATTTTTTGAAAATATTAACCTTTGATTTAGTGTAATTCGATATCTGATGACCTCACTATGACGTCACAACTTAGTGTACAACTACAGTTAAGGTATATATACAACTACATGTTAAGCGTCTAAACTATGTGTGAAGTTTTAAGGTTCTGTGAACTCTGTAAACTATGTTTTTGTCTCTGGATAAGTCTTAAAGAGAAGAAGAAAAAGAAGAAGAACTAGAGGTATAGAGTTTGTTAAAAACAAACTCGAGGTGTTTGGGGTTCATCATGTTATGGCGTCATCACCTAAAGTTGTTTAAAAATACATTAATTTAGTCTATTGTCTATGGCTGTCGCTCGAACACCTAAAAATAACAAGAGTTACTTCAGGAGATATGTGTTTTTATTATATATAATGAAAATAACATATAATGTGCTGAATACATTAACTTCCTCGTTCAGTCATCCCATATAATTTTAAATTCCTCCAACCGAATTAAGTTTGAAGTTGGTAAATATGGTTTCTCTTCAGAAAGGTTTCATGACAAAATTTGTATTCTGTAGCCAAGTGCGACTTGACAAGAGACTGCCATGGCTACGGGAGTTAAGATTCGATGTAGACTCCCGACCATTACTGGGTGTACAATGAAAATGTGTTCAGAAATTCGAGTTTTGTGGACACATATCAGTAGCATGAGCGTGAAACAGTTTAATAGATCATTACATGTAAATTGCTAATATACTAAATCCATAATCACTTAGTCTCTTGCCAGTTTGGCAGATATTTTGCATTTGAATGATATGAAAATAGCGCCTCTTTTCCAGAGTTCTTAGAAAACTGTACATTTCAATGTGGGACTTTAGTATAATTTGAATAGTTCACATAAGCTATGTTTTTATGTTTGGAAGAGTTTTGGAAAGGACTCATATTTGGGGAATATTTAGATGATGTCATTGTAAGAAATTAACCAGTTTAAAAATTGCCTTGAATAAAGGTCTGAACCCGACTCGCTCCTGAACGTCTGATCCCACAGGTCCCTCTACCCTTACTCCCAGGGTACGCATCCATGGTGTAGGTCGGGTAGTATTCCAATTAATTA
>CM055824.1:3787086-3821847 GCA_029582265.1 Zoroaster sp. YZ-2022
GAATTTAAAATATATGGGATACTGACGGAAGTTAATGTTCCACTTATATATTATTTTCATTATATATAATAAAACATATCTCTAAGTAACTCTTGTTATTTTAGGTGTTGCGACACCATAGAAAAAGACTAATTTTTTTTTTAAACAACTTTGGGTGATGCCATAACATGATGAACCCAAACACTCGGTTGTTTTAACAAACTTTTACCTCTAGTTCTTCTTTTTTTCTTTTTCTTTTAAAAGACTGTCAGAACAAAACATGGTTGCGGGATTCACAGAACCTTAAAACTTACACATAGTTAGACCTTAACATGTAGTTGTATATATACCTTAACTGTGGTTGTACACTAAGTTTGACGTCATAGTGAGGTCATCGATATCGAATTACACTAAATAAAAGGTTAATATTTCAAATCATATCTCATGAACCCAAGCGATATTTCCCAGTCTTTGCCCATGTTATAGATCTTTAATTATGTGATTTTTCGTAAAAGACTTCCCCAATCGATCTCTGCTTCCGGTCGAACGGGAAGTTAATTCAAAAAATTCAAAAATCATATCTCATGAACCACAGAAATATTTTCACAATCTTTGCATCATCTTAAAAGACCTTGAACTATGTCACATTTCTTCACAGACATGACCAGTGGTAGCCGAAATAATCGGCGGGACGGAAAAAAGGGCCAAAATTCATCCAAAAATCCATCCATACGGGCGATTTATGTTTGTGCGTTGGAACGCGACGGCGCCCACGCACAAATATAAAATTTTACAACAGTAACACAACAAACTTATAACAAATAGGTTAACAGAAAATAGTAGTATGGCCTACCTTTGGCGTCTTCTTGTGAAGTAATCCATGAGCCTACAGGATGAGGCGTGGCGCGGGGCTTGCTGTTGAAGATGGATATAATTTCATCATGGTCAATGAGTCCGACAATTCCCGTTCAAAGGATAAAGAGGCGAAATTGTTCAGGTGGGTTGACGACATTGAGGCTCTCAGTCTTGTTTTTATCCTATTTGTGGTTGAAAGATTCTCTCCACTGTACGAGGAATGTTGGGAGGGTTATGAAGTGGCCATCAGCAGTGCGCTGACGATTGGGGAAAATCTCTGCTGGTTGATTTGTCAAGCACTTCCAGTAGAAGATGGAGATATTCTGTCCGCATTCATTTCAACGTCTTTCAGCTGACCAGCAAAACAGAATAATCAGCTTCTTGATGGATATGCCAAACTGCTTGCTTGGGTTCCTCAACGCTTCGTGTTCCCCAAATGTTGTGGATCCAGGCAGTAAGGAGGCCGCTGCTTGCGCAATTCCATATGTGTATTCACAAACCTGCTATTAAGTTCTGTTATCTGTCTATCCAGAAGAGCATTACGACATTTTCCTCAAGATCTTCGTTGGCACCTCTTTATACTGGAGCTCTTTCCCAGCAGTGAGTCTCTTACAGTGTCATTCAGCCTATGGGGTATTTTCTCTGTCGGCGAGGGGTGACATCCCAATCACTGATATCATTTTTTCCTCATCAACTCTTCCAGTTAATTTTGGGACTTTCATCCAAAGTCACTATTAAGTGTTCTCTCTGAACTTGGAAAAAGCTGTCTTTTAGAATCCCTATCGAATCAATACAATCAGGAGGCATATAAGGTAGAGCTCTGTAGTCCCTTTGTTGCCAAAGATACTTACATCAAATAGTTGCCCGAATATTTGTTACAAGAAGAAAGATGAATTTCTTGGTTTGAATTTGATGTAATAGGGACTCTGCTTCCAACTTTGTTTGCCCACTTTCTTCGAAAATTCAGCTAGAGTCTCCAATATCACGTCAAGTAGCTGCAGTGTTTACCGCGGATCCTGACTTCGAGCTCATCTCTTACATCAGTAGGTCTCTCTGGCTCCATAAGCTTCCAGCTGGGGTGCATTCCTTTTGCAGTTGCATGAACATGGCGTGTCTGCGGGCTGAACATGAGTATGGAGGCTGATTCCATGATGTCAAAAAAGCGTGCTGATATTTCCTGACACTGTAGCGCGGTGCATGAAACAAGGTTCAAATGATGGAGATTTACCCGTGTATAAACAACTCGTGGAAAGGTTTGCTTCAGAATAATATGTACCCACCTCTGTTTCCCGGCATCACTGAAGCACCATCAAACAAAATCCCACACAAAGAGATGAATCCAGCTCAACGGTTCAAGTACTTCCAGGATTTTCTTTGCTATCCCATCTGCGGAACATATCAGCTGGCTCAGTAAATCAACAGCCCTCTCCTTTATCACCCCACCATAGATGAAGCGAGGTACACAGCTAGTAACTCACGTTTGGATTGGTCTTTGTACTCATCTGCTAATATGTGGGGAATGCAATGAGCTCTTGAACTTCTTTCTTGATTTTTCTAAGTAATAATGAAGCTGCACATTCAGTAGCTCATTTTGAGATCTCGGGAGCTCATCGGTGTGGCGTTGCGTGGAAGCTTGACTGGAGCCTGTTTTCCACTGTGGATCATACTTGGAAATGAACTTGAACAATTCCAAAAGTTACCTTTATTTAAGGCATCCTCTGTTTCTCTGTGCCCCGGAGAAATGTCCTGTTTCGCACACATCATGACGATATCTAGTGCCACCTTCACATGTTCGCACGGTTTCGTTCAATGAAAGCAATGTTACTATAACATCTCCGTGCATTTGGTTTACAGAACAGTCCGCAGGCTGTTTGGTTATGACTTTCTCTGTATGCCACCAGTTTACTAGAGACAATAACGCGCGGTTTGCTTTTCTGCGTGTTTGGAACAAGCCAGTCTGAGGTGCTTCAATCTGTAAATCCATCTCTTGCGAAAAGAAAATATTCAAATGCGAATCCCGGGAAATGGCGACAACATTTGCAAATATATCATCGTTGATTCGCTGTACTCAATCCAGGTGAACTCTTTATACCAATTTGTAGAAAAGAGCATGATTTTCGGTTGACAGTCCAGGAAAACTTTGCAATTTTAGTTGAGTCTCCGGTTCGTGCGACGGCAGAGAGAGGTCTGGTGGCGGAGTCATGATGGCTGTGATGGGCCTGGTCGCAGATGCATTCCTCCACCAGTCCGTGGCGGCGGACTGTTGTGCGCGATTAACCATTTCTGTGGCTCGGTTAGCGACGCGTTGTGCGTTAGCAGTGAGGATTGATGTTCGTCTCTCAGCGGCGAATCACTGTACCGACCCCTCCCAAGATTAACAGATTTCTTGACATGTCCTCTTCCACTCCAATCTTGGTTTTTAAAGAAACACCTGGCGGACATTTTGTCTTTTCGCCATTGCTGCTGAATAAGCTACTGGGTGCGGTAAAGTGTAAGCGTTAGCATCAGCGAAACAGCTGGTATAGTAGGTTCTAGAAAATAACCGAACAGGTATGATATGTGCAGTTTCATTCGGCAATGCCATTGAACCAGCCAATTACAACACTGCGCTATGGTGGCCTTTACAAAACAAAATTTCGTGGTTTAAATAAATAATAGACAGGTTGTTGCCTCCAACCAGTAGCCTACAAGCGCAATGATAGCCCCTGTCCTTTTTAAAGTATGGTATAAAATAAAATGCACTGTAGCCTATATCCACAAACATACATAGAAGAGGAATGCAAACAACATAAATGGATTTAAAAAAAAAAAAGTTATACAAAAGCTTCTTTATTTGGCAATATTTGAGGCCCTAGAACAAAATTGGTGAACCCCTGAGCCCTGCCTGTCCATGTAAGCTACGCCACTGGACGCGGCCCAATTTGACCTCTCCTTCAGGTAGAAAACGAAGTTTAAATGAACAACTATTCAGAAACACAGGCATACTGTGACGAAACGGCCTTGGCGTTGTCTTACACACAGACATGTCGGCCTATGGTGTGTGTATATGCAGTATCTAATTAGAAATATAATACTTTGAGTTCTGAAGACCGCGGTCATGACCCGCCATGTCATGCGGCGTGCAACATGTAACAGTGAAAACAATGGCTTCCCTGTTGGGCCCGTCTCTGCGAAAAATAAATGCACTTGAAAATGTACTATTAAGTATTATGCATTTGTCTAACATGGAATCGGTGTTATCATTTTGGAAATGAGTTGGACAAAAGTTTCTTTCATGTGCAAGTGGAATTGGAAGAAATGGAGTGGTATGGTTGAAGTGTGATATTGCCAATAAACCATGTCTAACCATGGAGGAAGGAATGGTCTAACGTTGAGGCTGGAGCTATGACGTGCACAACATATGTATAATGTAGCGATCGCCATCAATAGTTGGAATTGGTAACGAACAACTCCTCAGAATCTCTGTTACAGCTAATGTTACAGGTAATGTAGGAGTATTTTTAAAGAATTTGAAAAATATCTGGACCTAGTCGAACTACATATTTTTGTAAATAAGTTGGACCAGGCCTATATGCTGATATGAAAATATCCATGACAATTTAACATATGATTATTTTCAAGCGTTACCATGTTAATACCTTGACCAACAAACCAACCTTGACCAACAAAATGAGCTATAACCCTAACCACCCCAAATCCATCAAAATCCTGAAAGGGGCACTTTTTGGGAAAAAATCAGCACTGTTGAAAAATGGGATCTTTATAATGGAGTTTATCAGATACTTAAAAGTACAAAGTTGCACAAACATAACTTTGTACATGAGCCAAGAATATTCAACCTTGGTGGTGTGAATAAGCATGAAATGAACTTCAAGCTGAACTAAAGTTTTGGGTTATTTTTTCATAATGTATACAATGAAGATGGATGCTGACCCATTGGTGCTTCAATATTTTACATGCTATGGATGAATAGCTGACATTCCTAAAATTAATTACCATTTGAGTTTACAGATTTATGGGTACCACTCACAGGTGGTACAAATGCTTCCATGCCATTTGCAGGTCTGAGAGGAAGAAATGAGAAGAAACAGAAACATCAAGGTAGAGGCAAATATTGAAAAATTCGGTTAAGTGTTGTATCGAATATACTTTTCTCATTCAATATAACCAATAAAGTAATCTTACCTACCTCGTAAAATTGGAGAACATATGGATGATGATGGACATATACTTCAAATTATTCCAGGATATTTATTTCATGAAAAATCAGCCATTTTGGTATACGATGAATTCCTCAGTCATATCAGTCTGATGTTGTAAATTCCACAGTGGCTGACCAACACAGTCATTAACCCATGCGCAGTGGCAACTATAATATGATCCTTCTATTTTTCTGAAGGGAGGATTTTTAGAAGAAATAAAGTCCAAAACCATCATAAAAAGTGGATTTAACCTAACCACCCCACATCACACAAATCTCCTCTATAGGTATTGGAGCATTTTTGTGTGATTGAGGAAGAGATACTATATATTTTTCTGTGTTATTTTGTGTGATTGAGGAGGATGCCTGTATGTTCTGGTATTTATTTTGTGTGATTGAGGAAGGATGCTGAATATATGTGCTGGGTGATTTTGGGTGATTGGGGAAGGTGCTACATGTACATGTGTGTTGTGTGATTTTGTGGAGGATTGAGATACATGTAGGATGGCCATGTGCTGTGTGATTTTGTGGAGGATTGAGATACATGTACATGTAGGATGGCCATGTGCTGTGGCGTTTGTGGAGGATTGAGATAGGATGGCTATGTTGTGTGTTGAATAGCTCCATGCTGTAATGCATCGGAAGGTAAGATATTCCATGGAATTATACATGTAGATGAAGCTCCATAGATTATTATTCATACTGTGTTGGTTCCTAATAGTGTATACACATACACCAGCAAGTAGTTTTTCGAGGCACTTAACTAAAAGTATTGTACATGTACTTGTAAGTGCTGAGTGACTACAACAACAGTAAGGTAAGTGACCTACATATTATCAGCGGCTGTGACTACTGTGACCTTCAGGATAGAAACAAGTACAAAATTCAGTACAAACACTACTTGTATTGTTTCAACTCATACAACCAACCTTGTGTAAACAGACTATTCAATTTATACTGAGGTAAGTTTTATGTACTGGTAATAATAAAATGGCATTATTTGCATACATTTCACACCATGTATCAATTTAGGAATACAATACCAGGTGAGTTACTTTTCATATTCAAATAAGATATAACTTTTGTTAAACTTTCCTATAAATGTGAGTACAAACTGCTGCGCATCTGAGTTCATTTGAGACAGTCAATATGACATCAAGGGAAGTGAAAAGCGTTGCAAGAGTCTCTTTCGAGAGAAAAGGTGTAGTGTGTTTCTACAATCAGTTATGGCAGGAGAAGGAAAAGAAAAAGAAGAGGAGTAGGGAAGAGAAAGGAGGATGAATGTGAAGTTCCAAACGTCAAGGGAGGAGGAAGAAGAAGAAGAAGAAAAAACAGAAGGAAAGAGGCAAAGAGTACAATGTCATTGGCAAGGGAAAACTCCATTGCCCAAGAGTACCAGACAGGGTTTTAAAGACCGCCAGGCCCAAGCAGCCAAAGACCAACTGCGGGAAAAATAGAGACTGGCGCCAGGAGAGGCCAGTTTGAGGATGAGCCGGTAGCTACAGGGCTCAGTCTCTTCTTCTGAAAGTGAGGAGGAACATTTTCGCCAATGAAGCTGTTATGGCAGCAGAAGAGCTGGAATGTGAGGCGAGCTGTGTGGAGATGGTCAGCCAGATGCAGGGTGACAGCGAGGAGTGAGGGATGAAAGAGGATGAAAGGGATGAAGGGATGAAGGGGATGAAGGGGATGAAGTGGATGAAGGCGATGAGAGCGATGAGGCTGATGAAGGCGATGAAGACGATGAAGACAATGAAGGTATGAGGAGGACGAGGATGATGTCAGTGACATCCTGGAGCCACCACCCAAAGCTGGCGGTAGCACCATCTCAAGAAGACAAAGAAGAAGAAAGGCGCTTCCATAGAGCCCAGAGTCTGATGTGAGCCCCAACCCTCCTTCCATGTCCAACCGGCATATCCGCCCGACACAGATGGATGGACGGGTCCCTGACAGGTCATAAACATCCACCACTTGAGGGAGCAAATTGCCAGCAGACCCAGCTTTTCGAAGGGTGATGCAGCACTGCACTACTTCCTAAAGTTTTCCACTGTGCCTCATCCTGTCCATTGTCAAGTGGACAAATGTCAAGCTTAGAGCAAGCTGTTAAGCTTCTACTTCAGTCCCTGAGATGAGGGCATGGATAGGGATTCACATCTGATGATGGGTGTGACCAAACTCGGCAACTACTGTCACTACTGGTCGAACCATCCTGGCCTCAACAATCGGGATGATAATAACACCACAGCAAGGAACAGATTTGATGTCATCAGCTGAGTTCCTCACCTGCAATGATCCAACAAGAGATCCGAAGAGAACTTGTCCACCCGACAAAGGCGAGGCGATACAGATTCAAGATGAGGCACCCCTCTATCCTCTAGAACCAACCTGGGGAGAAGGTGCGGAAGAGATGCCATTTATCTGTACAATGCCTGCGTGAGCTGACAGTGGATGAGGCCATGATTAAATACCCGGGCTTCAAGGCAAATGTCCGCAAGTTTTCATGCCTCTGAAACCCGATCAGACGAGGGTTCAAGGTCTCGTTCTGGCTGAATCCATCACTGGAGCAATGCTGAACTTCATTGTTCACCTTCAAGGCCCAAACCAGCCAGATGCTGAACATCACCACCAGGGTTACCAAGCACCGATCGATAGATACCACCATCTCTTCACCGACAAGCTTTACACATCATCAGTTGCTCTGGCTGGGACCCTGCTCCGGAGCAAGGTGTATCTGACTGAATGTGCGTAAAAGTAACAATGAGGGCTTCCAAAGGAAATCTCTCAACATTGGCACCAACCCCAGGCGTGACAGGGTGGCCCAAGATGAATGAGACCCGAGGGCACTTTCTACATCCGACAGAATGGCCTGTGGTTATGCTTGATGATGGAAAAGAACAGCTGAGTCAAAATCACCACATCAACTGGTCACCAAGGATGGAAGACCCAGCAGTCACTGCCCTCAAGCGGAAGATCCCTGATGACAAGACGGGCCGTCTCACCCAGTGTGTGGTGCTGCACCACCTCGGGTGTTGTGATTACACCAAGTACATGAAATTGTGGACCGCAATGACCAATTCGGGCCTACTACACATGCTCCAGGAAGGTGCAGTATTGGTGGAAAAAGCTGTTCTACTTCGTGTTAGAGCATAGCTCGAGGTCAATGGCTGGATATGCTGCAAACAACACCACCAAATCCAGCTTCCAGCCACTGACTCCGACTCCTCCAACAGTGTAGGAATTACACCATCAAGGCCATGACACATGTGGGTTTGTTGCCGTGCCACTGAACTGATAGATGGCTATGCACAGGGTGCCACTCAACAACAGTTCCGCGTCTACCCCACCAAGCCACAACATCGCTGGCCATTACTCCACCAAGATGCCCGGCCGCTATCCTCAAATGGTGTGGTGGTGCCACCTCAGCGATGGGTGACCAGGACTGGGCGACTAGGAGGACAAGAAGGGGCTGTCTGACCTGTGGGGTAAACCTTTGTCGAGGGACATGCTTATCAGTACCGACCAGGCCAGCAGAAAAAGCAGTGAGGACTCTACCTCACTGCTTCACCACCGGTAGCTCCCTCCCCAGACAGGTACCAGGCCAGAAGAAAACTGGATGAGGACTCTCCACCAAGTCATCCCAGCCATTCTGCCAACTCAGCCCTCTCCCCACCAATCCCTCCACCATCCCTCCCCATCCATCCTAACCACCCCATCCTAACCACCCCAGCTAAAAAGGTCCAAACCCTCTCCCACCAATCCTCCCTCATCCATCCCCATCCATCATCCCCATCCATCCATCCCTAACCCACCCAGCAAAAAGGCAAAAAAAAGCAGCCAAAACCAAGGTAATGATGACAACATAATGATATCATGAGTATGGTATGTACCAACAAATGACATGACTTTTACTGCAAAAACACCAGTGTCAATATCAGTTGACTGAGCCAACAAAAAAAACAAAAAACATGTATTTTGTTCATAATAAAGGGATAAAGGCAAAGGTACAGGTATGTGTGATTTTGTGTGATTGAGCAGTGGGCACCCTACACACGAATACAGCACAATATATTGGGTGATTTGGGTATTCAGGAACCCTTTCCCTTTTTATGAAGACTTTTTGGGAGCTTTTGGGTTGATTGGGGGCATCCTACCAAAAAGGGCCGGGGGTTTGGGGGTTAAAAATTTTCACTTTCTGTCCCCCAAAAATCGATAGAAAAATTTTTTTAACTGGTTGGGGTTAAAAAAAATTCCCAAAAACCCTTAAAAAGTGGGGGGTTGGATACGGCATTTTTTCCCAAAAAATTCAATCAAGTTTCAAGTATGCAGAAAAACGGGGAAAATTTTTTTTTACCCCGATATTCGACAACATATATTGCAATTTTAAAAATTTTCGAATTTTTTTTTTTGCATTCATGCATGATTGCTTTGAAAAATAACCACAGGCTTTATGTTTTCGAAGTTTTTCTTTTTTTTCTCATTTCAAAAAGCTAAAAAAGACAAGAATTTATTTCCAGGGAATTTTTCTGTTGACTCACAATGTCGATTTATTTTTTATTGTGAATATTTGTTTGGGTTACGAAACCCGAAAACCCTTTGGGTTTCCCGATATTTGTCGAATAAAAATTTCAAATATTAAATATCGTGTTTTCCCCCAACTTAGTATGCAGAAAAATTGTTTCTAGTTATTGTTGTTTTTTCTTTTTTGAACCTTTTTGTGTTTCCGGTTAATTTTCCTTTCTTTTTTGTCTCGTCCCAATTCCTCCCCTACTTTTCCTCTTTTTATTAAATATTTATCATTCCCATCATATTAAAGGCCCAATTGAAATTGGCGATGGAATGACACTGAACCCCAGAAAAGCCGTGGTTTCATAAAATTTCCCCCCCTGAAAAACCCCGAGAAAAATTGGGGAAAAAAAAACAAAAAAATTTACAGTGCCCTTGATTGCATGCCAACTTTTTGGGAAACAGCCCAGCGGGGAAAAGATAGGGTTTTTTGCAAATCAAAATAAAAGATTTTTGGGGTTTAAGTTTGCTATCATTGTTTTTGTTTAAAATAATTATGCCCCAATTCTTGAAAAGGGCCAGATCCATCAAAATAAAATACCTTTTGGTCAATGATGTTAAAAAAATTTGTGAAAAAAGGTCATCCAAGAAAAATAAAAAAACAATGAAATTTTTTCCAAAGTCATTACTAAAAGTTATCAAATGGTACAAATTGGGGGGTTGACCGTAAAAAATTTACAGGTCCCAATCTGGCTCCGCCCTGAAAAATTTTTTTCACTAAAAATTCCCTGGTCAACTAAAAATACAATTGAGGGTTGACCCAATCTTTTAAAAAGAACTGGTGGGACTGCAGTTGGCCCCCGGGTACTTATGTACTGATGCGTGTCCCCTCACGGGCCCAAAAAGTTTGCCACCCAAAATTTCCCATTTTGGGAAACATTTTTCTAATTTAAATTTTTTACACTTTTAAATTTCCCCGAAAGTGCCTGTTTTTTTGAAGTCCAATGTTTTTTTTCTGTTCTTGAAATTATGTAATCCCCGATGGAGAAACCCAGATTAAATGACCCTCCCCTGTTACTTTAAAGGGGTGCTTTTTGAGCATGTTTGCAATACTTTTGGCCAGGTGGTGTAGAAAGGGTGCTGGGCAAAATTTTTACATAAAATTTCCCTTATCTTCACACACACTTCAATGCATCAGCTGTACTATAAAATACACTTATTAAAGGGAAACCCATGGCATTAAAATCCCCTTGAATCAACTTCAGATAACATCCTTGCAGTTGTTAAAAATGAGCCGGAAATTTTTTAATCACCCTTTTCCCATCTTACCTAGGACATGATTCCAGGCCCGGGTTGAAAGTCTACTCTGATTAAAATTTAATGTTCCCTTTAAACCCTTAACTTTTAAAACATTCTTTGACTTTCTTTTCATGCACCAGAAAAAGGTTTTTTAAGTCCCAAAGGGAATTTCAATTAGCCAAACCCAATTAATTTTGGGGGAACGGGTTCACTTTTTTGTATTTTGCTTCAGAAAAAATTATTCTTTTCATTCCAAATTGGCCCAAAGGTTTGGTCCTTTACCCTTTTGAAATGGTTATTTTTTTGAGGGGGTTTAAAAATGGAGGGAAAAAGGGGTTTGCCCCGGACAAAAAAAAACGGTGTCATTCAAAAGATAATGGGGGTTCCTTTCCCCCTTTTTTAAATACCCTTTATTAATTTTATGTTTAAGGGAAAAAATGTTTTTAATTTAAATTGACAAATTTAACCAATAATTTAAAAAAAGATGAAAAGATTCACAAATTTGGGCTTTGATGTGGTAGGGTTAGATCGGGGGTTTCCTAAAGGGTTGGGGCTCAAAAGGGAAGAATTGGAAAAGAAAAAAAATATTAAAAGTTTGGGCAATTTAAAAATTTTTCCCTGATCAAATTTTAAAATTGGGAAAAACACCCAGGAAAACCTAGATCCCCACCCCGGGGAAAGTGTAGAGGGCCCGGGGGTTTGGGGGAGGGGGGGGGCCCGGGGTTCGGGAAAGGTCGGGTTTTAGACCTTTTTTAAAAGCGAATTTTTTTTAAAATTGGGTTTATTTCTTTTTCAATGACATCAAATATTTCCCAAAAATATGGTCCCTTTCCAAACTTTCCCTTTTCCTATGGACGATTCGACAATTAGGTAGAAACATAAAAAAACATGTGAACTATTCAATTATAAAAAAAACCCCCCTTAAAATTTCAGTTTTCTAAAATGAGCGAAAAGGGTATTTTTCCCTGTATGGGTTTAAAAAACAAATATCTGCCAAACACAAGGGGTTTTTGGGGGTTTTTTATTAAAGGGATTAAAATTTTCTTTAACCCTTTCTCGGGTCATGGATATGGTCCCCTAAATTTTTGAATAAAATTTTATTTTCGCTCCTGGTCTAGTAATTTGGTCAAAATCCCTGCTGAACTTAACTCCAAACTGGGCTCTTGTCCCAAATGCACTTCTTTTCCCCCGGGTTTAATTTTCCAAACTTTTCTGAAGAAAAACCCTTTCCAAAATTCAACTTAATTTGCCCTTTTTTTAAAAAACTTTGGGGGATGGGCATAACATGATGAACAACCAAACACCCTTTACGGCATTCTACTCGCAAAAAGCTTTCGTTTCGGGTTTTTGGTGGTTTTAATTTAAGAACCTTTTAAACCCTTTTTAACATTAAAATTTTTGGGCAAATTTTTAAATAAGAGGTTTTACTGCGAAAAATGCCCGGGCCCAAAAGGGCCAGATAATGTCTTTCCCCTTTTGCTGTGGGCTTTAAATGTTTTGTTTATCCCAAAATTTTGGGGGAAAAAACAAATAATCCCGATAATCAAAACTCTTTAATTCATAGTACCCAAAAAGGGGTCTTTTTTTCTGTTTATTACTTCCCCTGGTTTTTTATTTATTTTTTTTTTTTTTTTCCTTCAAATTTCCATAAAAATTTGGGGGAAAAATTCCTCACCCATCCATTTGTTGATGGTTTTAAAAAATAAAAAAAAGGGAATAAACCTTTTAAATTTTCTTTATGATAACATGCTGTCTATTCAAATATTGACATTCTTTTGGGTTTGGGTTTTAATATTTAAAAAAAAACAACCATTGAAAAACTGCTAACATTGCCGGGGAAAAAAGGCCCCTTTTTGTGTTTTATTCAAAATGAATGGATCCTTTTAGGCCCCCAAAAATAAAATGAGTTTTTAAATTCTTCTTTAAGGGGCAAATTTGGGGATTCCGAATTTAAATCAGGGGCTAATTTTTTCCCCTGCCCCCCCTTTTACATTTTCGGTTTTAAAAAATTTCTTCCAACAAACAGTTCATGTTAAAAAAAAACCACAAATTTAATAAACACACCTTCGGGATTTTTACATCAACTACATGGTATACATGTTTCATACTGCAAATTTCGAAAAAAGGGTTTTACTACTTTTAAAAACCATGGGGACTGACAATGTTTTTTGGGAAAGACTGGTTTTTACTTAACACAAAAGAAAACATTGGAAAGTCTTTTTTCTTTTAATACATTTTATAAAAACGTTGTTTTTTGGGAAAGAAAAAATTCCCTTTTTTCTGCTGCTAAAGGGCCCCCATCTGTTTGGTTATCAAACATATTTTTTTTTAAGGGTAAAAAGTGATAATCCTTTTTTCACAAAGTGATATTCAAATTCCCCAACCATAATGATAATTCTCATCTTACCTTACTATTAAGGGTTTAGATGGTGAAACTCCCCGGCAATCTGAAGAAGGCACCCTGGGACTGTTTAGAGAAGGTTTTGTTCTTTCCCTTTTTCCCTACCTCTATAAGGTGGGAAAGCCCTTTTCAACCCCAACCAGTCATCATAATTTCAAAGCGAAAATTTTCTTTTTCCTTTCCTGTCACTAGCCAACTGGAAACATGGGGTGCTTGCTGGTGCATTTTTTCCAAAAATATTTAAAAGAAAAAAACTGCTAGAATTTTCAAATTTTTCATGGGTTAAAAAAAAAAACATATTTTTTTTCTTGGTTTATATAGTTATTCCTCATTTGCTTTAAAAATGGACGGGTTTAAAATACCTTTTTAAAAGCCCAAAAATTGGCACTTTTGGTTGAAAAATACGGGAAACCGGGAAAAAGTTTCTTTTTTTTGATTAAAAATACCCCAATTTTTTTTGGGCTTAGTATGTTTCAGTTCAACATAATGCTCTTGTAAAAAAAGGGATGTCTGTAAATTTGGGCATTTATTGGAAAGTGTTTCATTTTGCCTATTTTTTTTTAAGCCCCTAAAGACAATAGAAAATTCGTTCCTGTCCTGTGTCTAAGAAGACATTTGTCCCCAAAACCATTTGGAAACCCCTGGCTTTTGGGAGGTTTTCCTGCTAATGGGCCATACTGGGTTGTGGCTGCTCTGTGTCTTGTTTTTAACAAGTCAGTCTCAAAAAACTTGTGAGCGTTGAGCGTTACAAAAGTAAATGGAAGACAGCCATGAATGCTGGGAAAGGAGATCCCTTTTTCCGCAACCCTAAAACAGGGGCCCGGGGGAAAATTACAAGCTTACAGCCCCTTACCCCCGGGGGCCCCTTTGGCAAAACCGAATCCTCTCCTTGTGACATGGCTTCGTGTGTTTCAATCTGGTCATTCAGGGCGGCCCCTCCCTGCATCTGGACAATAAACGTGTCCACTGACCCAACCCCAAAACCGAAATCACCCAAACGGATGTACATGCCATGGAAAACAAGATTAACCTCAATTCTCAAATCCCTTTCCGAAAACGTGAGTAACCTAATCCCCTTAAAAACCCGCTTAGAAAGGTTTTGGAGGTTTTTAAAAAAAGGTATCCCCCCCTTGTCAATGTGTGTTTTCCCAAAACTGAAAAAAAAATAAATTTAAAAAACCCAAGACTTAAGTTGTAAAACGACTCTCCCTATAATACGTTCTAATTTATAAAACACTGAAAAAAATTTGCCATGCTTTTCTCGGTTTTTAACCCTTCTTATGAAAGGGTCAAAATTTTGTTCTTAAAATTTCTGTCCCTAAAAATCGAACACTGTAAAACCCTTTCGTGCAAAAAATCATTTAATAAAATGGGGTAAACCCATTTTGAGGGTCTTTTTCTTATATTTTTGGGGGTGGAAAAATGACAGAAAAATCCCCAAAAATCCCCTGTGTACTTTTGGGTAACATCAAAGGGGATTAATTTTTTTTGCCCCTCTTAATTTCCCAGGTGCACAATGGGGGGGTTAAACGGGGTTTAAATATGTTTCTTGAAATCTTTAAACAATCATTTTTAAAAAGTGCAACTGTATGGGGGGTTAAACCTTTTCCCATTAAAAATACGTTACAGGGAAAATTGGGGGGATCTATCTGATTTTAATGATTTTTATTTTTAAAAAGTAATCATTTTCTCTTTAGAAAACCAAAGGGAAAAACAATGGAAAAACTAGGACTTCTGATGCCACATTTCTAAAAAAATCTACTCGGATCCTTTCTTTTTCATTTTAAAACTTAAAAAACCCCCCCGTTATATACTAAACAGTCCTTTCTCTTTCTGTTTAAAGGGCCAAAATGCTGACAAAAAAGGGACACAGGGTGAACAAAAATATTTTGGGAAAAATTGTAATTTACTGGAATGGAACCTTGTCGAAAATACGGAATAATGTGCCGTAGATTTTCCCCCCTGTTTTTTTCTCAATTGGGGGGTTAACGTAAGTTACTGGGTCACTTTTCTTTCCCAACAATAAAAAATCAAAAAAAAAAAATTTTCCCTGATTTAAATTCCCAATAAAAAAAGCTTAGTTTGGTAGGATGGTTTTGTAAAAAAAAAAATCTGGCCGTTTTAAAACGTTTATTTGGGGGGGGGCGATGTATAAAAAGTAAAAATTTAGGGTTAAATCCTTTTTTTTTTTTTTTTTTTTGGGAACCAGTTTTTTCTTCATTAGTTACTCAGTTAAATACATCGTGAGGGGAAAAAAAGTAAGGGGTATTAAAGTGTTTGATTTTGAACATTTGTTCAATTTGTCCCATTTTAAACCATTTTTGGTTGGTTTAAACATGAATTAAGTGACCCCGATTACACTTTATTTTCTTTTTTGTTCTTAAAAAATATACAAAAATTATCTAAAATAAAAAAGGTTCAAAAAAATTTTTAAGAAAATCAAAAATCATTTTTTGCACCTGAAAGTTGAGTTTGGTTTCCCACAAAGTTGACCCTCTGTGCAAAATGTTTTATAAATCTGTTTTCATTTTGAAAGAAAAGTCATAGCTATTATAGGATATCTCCTTTTGGACTTCTCTGAATTATTACAATATTTCTCTCCTCTGTAGAACCACTGTGGACTACTGGAAGTACAGTGGGATCCAAACAGTTGTGTGGACAGTCAATGAACCGGTTGAAAGATACCTGTACTTACTTCCACAAATATCTTGAAATTGGTGTCATATTCGACGGTATCTTGCCTCCGTCTGCGTCTACTTAACTTCATACCAAATCAGTATTAACAAATCTATTTACTTACATGAAGTGTGCCACTTGTGTATTAACCTAGTCCACGGCATAGTACTCCAAGAACAATGGAGTCTGGGAGACTTTAATCAATCAGTGTGAGAGAACTGTATCTCGTGCACAGACCTTGAAGTGTTTAGCGTAATCTCCCTACAGCTGATGGTTCGCCCGCATCTAGTTTAAGATTGCGTCTAGTTCTCTAGGAACTAGTTTCACGTAGAAATGCTCTATCCCATGATGATGCCCTACGACAGGCCGGGCAGGGGTGCAAAACCCGTAACCAAAGCTCGTTGTGCGTGTGCATATTTGGAGGCATATAATGCCATGGGTGTATGGATTACAGCAGGTCTGGCACACTTCATGTAGGTAATAGACCTCCTGGTATTAACTAATATGCAATGTACATACAATTTTTTTTTATTGAAAATAGGCATTGTGTGCTTATGATATGGGTGGGTCCCTTTGCTGTACGCCTGGGACATACATTTTCACGACACTCAGCCAGAAACTTGTTTCTGACGTCATATTCTTTGACCAGAAACAAGAGACGGCATAGGGTAACCAGAAAACTGTTTTCAGTTTGTGACGTGTTCAATCGTCAACGTTTCTCAAAATATACGGTGTAATTCAAATTTTGCAAAATCGAACTTTCTCGTGAGTGCTAGTAATAAACTTGAAAGATATACTGGTATACGAACAATCATTTCATCATGTTTTAAGCAAATAATTAACAAAACTTCCAAGTTGCACTTTTACAATCCGCCATCTTTGAAACCAAGCGTAACCGATCACAAACTTCGGTTTCACGTTTGGTCAGAACAATGATGTTTATCACTGCAGCACAAACCGAACTCACGAAAACGTTTAACCAATGACCAAAGCCCAAACATGTTTCTGTTTACAGATCGTGGAAAACACGCTCCCAGGTGACACGGTTACATGGCTTCTTGACTAGCATTCCACTTTTAATAAAAAGTACTTGGCAATTTTGGAATCAACTACCAGTCTGTAGAATGTTGGAACTGTTGTCTAGACTTTGCAGGTTCGAAGATCAGCAGGGTGAATCCCTCGTCTACATGGACACATAAACTGACAATCAATCACAACTATAAGGCTACACTGGCTCAGTTGCAAGACCACTTGAACAGCAATACTAAAATGTGCAGGTTCGAATCACTGCATGGGTTAGGATCCCCTGACTGCACAGAGCAAGAAACTGACAATCATTCACAAACTTATAAGGCTAACTGGCTCAGTTGCAGACCACTTGAACTGAAATAAAAATATGCTGGTCTTTGAATCCTGCATGGGGTGAATCCACGGAGGACAGAAACTGGCTCAGTTGTAGAGCCTCTTGAACTGCAAATCAAAACCTTTGCAGGTTCGAATCCAGCATCAACAACCTTTGTTGCTCATCCATATATTATATAGGGTTATTCATTATACAATTTTTCTTTTAATGACATAATAAAATGAGGTGATCTATCAGCAGGTTGGTTTCTGTAAATCTCTTTTGATTCTTTACTATTGATGGCTATTTATACATTTTACCAATGTAGTATTCTTTTCAATTGAAAGTCTTTATATCTTTCTGGAAATAAATTGAAAAATGTTCACTAAATAAATAATTAAAGTATTCATGTTCTTTTAATAGATATTTTATATAAATGATGAACATTACCTGTATTTCTTTTGTTGTGCAATTGATGAATGTCCCCTGTTGAGCATGTTATATAAGTTCAGACCAATTAATGGTTAACATCCATAGAGAGTTTTATATTATCCACTTCTACATGCAACGATCTTAAAATACCAATGGTATACAAACTATTATCTGAAAACTCTGATATGAAGTTGGTAAGGGTAAGGTACCAAATCAATTCCCTGAAAAAAGTATGCTCTAAAATGTTTTCATTTTATTTATGGTGTGCCATGGTCGGAGTGGGTTTTAGTGCACTCGGATTTGGTGGTTCTGATGGCCGAGTCGTCAGAATGTGGGTTCGAAATGAGAGTGTCGTGGCCGAGCGGTCTCAGCTTTACACGGACTCCAAGTTCTGGTGTTAACAGCAGAATGTGGGTCTCGGAATCCTGGCCGTGACACTGTGTCCCTGAGCAAGACACTCTAACCATAATTGCTTCTCTCACCCAGGGTACCTGTGAGGGCAGAGCGTTGGTTGATTAATATACCTATATGCACTGTAATGGCAGCAATTGAGCTGTATACTCCCCAGGAGCTGGAGATGGTTTCAGGGAAATGATTTATGAGCCTTATGAGCAGGGTGAATAATAATGCGCCTTTGGAGTAACCACTCAGTTATGGATAAGTATGCATATATAAGTCTGCACACATTATTATTATTATTATTATTCGAATCCCGGCCGCAAATCCGTGGTGCTTGTGTCCTTGAGCTAGACACTTTACCGTAAATTGCTTCTTTCCATCCAGGAGTAAATGGGCACCTGTGAGGGGCAGAGTTGGTTGTTGTTTGATTAGGCCCATATGCGCCGCCGAATGGCAGCAATTGAGCTGTATACCCCAGGGAGCTGAGATGGTTTCAGGAATGATTTGCGCATGCAGCTGATGTGCAGGGTAATAATGTACAGGTGCGCCATGGCTATTATTATGATGATGCACAGTGATTAATATTATTATTATTATGATTATTATTAGAGAAAATACTAAATAACAACATGTACATTTTTCACCAAAAACAAATCCCAACAGCAAACCTTTTGCTTTTTGGCAAATGTTTTTGTAAAACATTGTGCATGCTTTTCAGACTTTTTCTCACATGACTTTGACTCCGCTTTTTGTCAAAATTTTCAAATTTGGGTTGATTGAGGCATACTTATCTTGATTCAAAGAAAGTAAGCATATTCATAGAAAACAGTTTTGCCAACATTACCAATGATGTACCTTCCATTACATTTATTTATGCAGGGAATGGGAATTTGTCCGTCTTGTTATTACTGTTCTAAATTTAACATGATAGCAATGTTAGCTGTACATGTATTGTTCTATTTTAAAAAAAAAATTAAATTAAAAAAATAAATAAACTGAAGTTGAAAGTTTAACATTTATAATCTTAACAAATTACAATATTAAGTAAAAATCAGGGATTATATTTCAGTTATTCTAAAGGGAAAGTACAACATTAGTAACTACCAGATTATCAACAAATAAGCTTGGGCGATAACACGATAATATCGCATATCGCGATACATTTTTAAAAATTCGATTACGATATCGATAACCTTTTTAAGTTATCGAGATATCAGAAAATCGTGAGTCAAGTCAGAAATTCCATGGAAACAAAATTAGAACAGTCTTTTCAGCTTTTGGAAGTGAGAAACAAAAGCGAACTACTTCAGCAGTACATACACGCTCTGCAAACGAATTTGCGATTTATTGTGACAAGCTTGTGAGGTACATACCTGTGGTTATCGGCCTTTAAAGCAATCATGCATGAATGAAAAAATAATCGCGATACTATCGAAAATCGCGATATGTTTACCAATATATTGTGAATGAACAAAATTGATATCGCCAAAGCTTATCAACAAATTATTTATAAACTTACTTGGTGCAAAGTTGGAACACGTATCAGTCATCCTGAAAAGTTATACCATTTGAAGTGCTTTAAAAAAAAAAAAATTCTGTCAAAATTAATTTTCTCAAAAAACCTGAGCACCTATTGAATGGAATTTTATCAGGTATTTAAAGGGACAGTATCGTCACGATCAGAGCAGACTTTCAACAGAGCATGTAAATCTGTGGCCCAGTTTAAGATGAACACAGTGACTTAAAATGACTGGCTCATTTATGCAGTAGCAATGGTAATATCATGTGGGCTATTATTTTCTAGTCACTGAGTAAATAAAAACCAGCACTCTGATTCCATGCCCGTTGATCGTGACAGTACTGTCCCTTTAATGATATATTTCTTGAGAACTGGATGGTTGAAGTGTACTTGCATTACCAAATATCAATGGTTGTATCTTCCATTTATATCATTGATTACCATATGCTTTCATGTTTTTTCCTCATTTTCACCATATTTTGAGATATGTCTTTCTCATTGTTTACTGAAAACGTTACTTAATGTTTTAAAGAAACTAGAAGGCCAGCTTTTTTATTGGTTTTGGTGCCATTTTAATTATTTTGTTAGGTAAAACTTGTAGCTTTGCATGGTGAAGAGGTGAAATTCTCTGTTGTGTAGTAATTAGTTCTGAAAAGAACTGGAGGTTACAACTTGTAACCTCCAGTTCCTTTCAGAACTAATTACTACACAATAGAGAATTTCACATGGTGTCACCGCAAGTAGTCCTACTTAATTATTTTGTTACAATTAAAGAGGATTGAAATATACTTATCATTATGATTTGTTTGTTATCATTAATTAATTGATGACTGAGTTATTTAATCACTTTTGTCTCAATAACTGTCTCAATATCCGTTTTCCTCTGTTTCGCATGTTTTTGCATATTATGTGGCTTTTTATTTGTCTGACCATCAGAATTATGGGTTATTATTATTATTTTTATTTTTTGGTAAAATGGAATGAAACAAATATCGCCAGATAATATTTTCTTTTTTTTTATTCAATTGTGCGTAGAGAGGTGAAGTTTGTTTCAGAAAGATTTAAAATCGGCCAAGTGACCAATACAATACAATTTGATTGACCAATAGGATTACGCCTACTGCCCCTGACAACTGCTATTTTTCGGTCACGGTCGATGCAGCACCAGGCTGAAGTCAGCACCGAATTTGGTGCTAGCACGAAATTTGGTGCTGGCACGGAATTTCAATTACCGCCAAAGGCCGTCAATATCCGTCATTGAGTGTAAACGTACCGTTTCATAGTAAAATGCACAATGACAACAAGATCAAGCTAGCCGCGGATTCAACCCTGCAGGTTAAAATCCGGATGAATTCGAAAACCACGATCAGGTTGGCCACCTTGTGTGGCCTCAATTACATGTAGACGGCGTATATCCACACGGCCGCAGAAACGAGCGCACGCTATTGAGTGTAATGTCCTAAACTTCATGACCATTAAAGGGGCACACATTGTTTTAACTGTTGATGAGTTGGTCATAAATACTCGGCATTGTTTTAACTATATATACACGGCATATACTGACGATAATGGTACATATTCTAGCGTCCCTTTAATTATGAAATATGAATTGTAAAACGCCAAAACCACGATATGCCCTGAGTTGAAATGTCACCTTCATAATTCATTAACAAAAATTAACATTAAAGGGGACACAAATTGTTTTAACTTTTGATGAGTTGGTCATAAATACTCGGCATTGTTTAACTAGGCCTATATATACACGGCATATACTGGCGATAATGGTACATATTCTAGAGTCCCTTTAATTATAAAATATTAATCGTATCATGCCAAAACCACGATATGCCCTGAGTTGAAATGTCAACTTCGTAATTCGTTAACAATTTTTTTTTTAAATGAACATTAAAAGGGGCACAAAATGTTTTAACTTTTGATGAGTTGGTCATAAATGCTCGGCATTGTGTAACTGTGTAATATATACACGGCATATATATACCGACGATAAGTACCAGTTGTAATTTAATGTTCATGTTATTTTGTATATTTCATTCAAAAAAAATACGTCCTATCAACTTGCGTTTCTTTTTTTTGCAAAGTATACATTCGGTCTTAACTCATTGCTTATAAATCGTTGCTTACTTGCAGTAAATTTACACAAACTCTAATTTACATCAAATTCTAACAACCCCTAAACTATGCAATTTAAATAGAATGCCACTAGAGCCTCTACTTTTGCACAGAAAATTCACATCTTTACACCAACATGGAAGTAATTAATCCCACCCTTCACAAACACCACTTTACTCGGATATTTCCTTTTTTTTTTTTTTTTTTTTTCTAAACAATACCTCCAATTAAAAAACTACCCGGGATCTTGGCCACTGCATAATCGTCTTCATTTTCAGTTCAATCCATTCACCCATGACAAAGAATTGCCGTCTTAGTCTTCAACACCTGTCTAAATCCTCACCATCACCATTTTGTTCTTCATTCTTTAACAACCATGTGGAAAAACACATACAACGTATGCTACACATCAGCTCATTGGTCGAATTTATCATAAGGTATTACTACAAAGTATTCTTACAATTACCAAACCAAAACATCTACGCATATTTCTTTGATGTTTCAATTCTCATAAAGTGATTAACACAATCAATTATATATCTATTTATGTATTCTTTGACTTTTTCAGGATGAAGCTAAACGAACAGTGCATGTTGGTGAAGAAGTGTCAACGTCAGAAACATCACATTAAGTGATCATCATGGATCCGTGAAAATGGCACTATGGCAGGAACAAGCACATGCCGACATCCATCCACATTAGTCGGACGGCTTCGATAAAAAGTGTCATTAAGTATTGTGCAGTTTCCATACGCTGCCTATGGAAGCAGTGCTGAATGAAGCACTGAGGCGATAACACACATTGTCCAATCAGACTACACTGAAAAACCAATACCAGGATATCATGAATATGTATGAGTGGTACTGCAGAAGCTAGTAGACCTCCCGTTGTGAGGACAATTAACACTCTGATAAGTTCCTATACTGGCTAAGGAAAGGTGATAATTGGCTCTCCACCAGTGTAGTGAAGAACTAGAACAGTCAGTGGCTTATACATGTAGTTAGTATTTTTCTGTGGGGCAGAGACAAGCAATATCCAACTTTAAAAAGTTCAAACCAAAATAAAAGGTAAACACTTATTGCCGTTAATGATGCAGTGTTTATTTGGCATGATTTTTATGGTTTATATTCATTTTCAAATTGTCAAAGGAGTGGTTAAGTTTCTGTTAAATGAAGGAACAACATTGGCGTTTGATAACGTATATTAATTTAAATTTTCTGGTTCCAAATAAATATATCACCAAACTAAAGCGTGCAATCACGGGAATCACGATTTTTAATATAAAAAAACCACAAAAAGTGATGAAAACATTTTCTTTTTCTATTCTAACAATTTTATTTTAACATTTTTACACACAAAATGAATCGACTGAAACTTTCTCCACATAGGCTATGCTCTTTTTCAAGCTCCTTTGGGTTGCGCGTGAAGAAAAGTGCCATGTATGAGGCTGTATGCCATCGCCGTTTTCCAAATACCTGGCCATCATTTGTCAGGGGAAGCTCTTGCCTGCGAACTATTCAAATTAAAACGCATAACGCAGCTCAAAGCCAAGTTATCAATAAAAATGGCGTGTCGTCATAATTTTTCTGCACCCTACAGTTCAGTCATTATAGTGCATAATTTAATGTTTTGGATGATTATTGTAAGGAATAGGTCTGCAATTCAATTTGTTTTATGATAAGTGGCCCAGGCTCACATTGGACCTCAAGTTTAAGTACTCGCATTACAAGTTTCACCGAAATCCAAACACTATAAGCTGCTGGAATTATGAGCTAGCGGACCGATTTGTTTTTTGAATAAGGAGGGTTTTTCAAATGGTGTATTTAACTTTTTTAGTTGGGTCGAATTATCTAACTAAACCATAAGCATCCATCTTACCCATTCTGGAGATTCTGTTTGAGCATTTCTATTGGGAAATAATAGGACGAGTCTGTGAGAGTCTGATAAGTTGGCTTCCCGGTTATTGTCAGAAACATCTTGAATAAAAGGCCTATCAGTTTTTTGCATTGTTTGTCCGACTCAGGAAAATGCTTATTGGACAGTCGGAATATTAGGCTACTACTCTATTTAAGTAGTATTAATTTTCCGTATAGGAAATTCTTTAATTCCAAAATTTATGTCAAAAGTGACCTTGGGGCCGTGATCTCCACCCCCATCAGCCAGGCAGGCAAGCCAGCCAGGCAGGCAAGCCAGCCAGGGGTAAGCATTGTCGTTTTTTTTTTCACCTCGAAAAAAAATTCTCTCCGATTCGGTTGAAATTTACACAGAATGAACCTCTGTGTCTGCAGAATACAGCCACCGAGTTACAGCCCATTCCGACAAGTTTAAAATTTCAAAATTTTACCCATATTTTGTCATAAAAAATTGATTTTCTTAAAAAGTTGGAAAGATAGGCGACTCAAATTACGAAAAATGGGTTCTAGGCACTCTATTACGTCTCTCCAGCAAGTATCAAGCATTTTTTTTAAATGTCATTTTTACGCCAAATTTTGAAAAAAACGACAAGGGGTAAGCATTGTCGTTTTTTTCATCTCGAAATAAAATTCTCTCCGATTCGGTTCAAATTTACACAGAATGAACCTCTGTGTCTGCAGAATACAGCCACCGAGTTACAGCCCATTCGGACAAGTTTAAAATTTCACAATTTTACCCATATTTTGTCATAAAAAATTGATTGTCTTAAAAAATTGGAAAGACAGGCGACTCAAATTATGAAAAATGGGTTCTAGGCACTCTATTACGTCTCTCCAGCAAGTATCAAGCATTTAAAAAAAAATGTCATTTTTAGGCCAAATTTGGAAAAAACGACAAGGGGTAAGTAAGCATTGTCGTTTTTTTCACCTCGAAAAAAAATTCTCTCCGATTCGGTTCAAATTTACACAGAATGAACCTCTGTGTCTGCAGAATACAGCCACCGAGTTACAGCCCATTCGGACAAGTTTAAAATTTCACAATTTTACCCATATCTTGTCATAAAAATTGATTTTTCTTAAAAGTTGGAAAGATAGGGGACTCAAATTACGAAAAATGGGTCCTAGGCACTCTATTACGTCTCTCCAGCAAGTATCAAGCATTTTTAAATGTCATTTTAGGCCAAATTTGAAAAAAACGACAAGGGGCATTGTCGTTTTTTTCACCTCGAAAAAAATTCTCTCCGATTCGGTTCAAATTTACACAGAATGAACCTCTGTGTCTGCAGAATACAGCCACCGAGTTACAGCCCATTCGGACAAGTTTAAAATTTCACAATTTTACCCATATTTTGTCATAAAAAAATTGATTGTCTTAAAAAATTGGAAAGACAGGCGAGTCAAATTATGAAAAATGGGTTCTAGGCACTCTATTACGTCTCTCCAGCAAGTATCAAGCATTTAAAAAAAAAAGTAATTTTTAGGCCAAATTTGGAAAAAACGACAAGGGGTAAGCATTGTCGTTTTTTTCACCTCGAAAAAAAATTCTCTCCGATTCGGTTCAAATTTACACAGAATGAACCTCTGTGTCTGCAGAATACAGCCACCGAGTTACAGCCCATTCCGACAAGTTTAAAATTTCAAAATTTTACCCATATTTTGTCATAAAAAATTGATTGTCTTAAAAAATTGGAAAGACAGGCGACTCAAATTACGAAAAATGGGTTCTAGGCACTCTATTACGTCTCTCCAGCAAGTATCAAGCATTTTTTTTAAATGTCATTTTTACGCCAAATTTTGAAAAAAACGACAAGGGGTAAGCATTGTCGTTTTTTTCAAAACAAAAATTCTCTCCGATTCGGTTCAAATTTACAGGAATGAACTCTCTGTGTCTGCAGAATACAGCCACCGAGTTACAGCCCATTCGGACAAGTTTAAAATTTCACAATTTACCTAATATTTTGTCATAAAATTGATTGTCTTAAAAAAAATTGGAGAAAGGCGACCAAATTAAATTGGCAAAAATGGGTTAGGCATCTCATTACGTCTCCAGCAAGTATCAAGCATTTAAAAAAAATGTCATTTTAGGCCAAATTTGGGAAAAAACGACCAAGGGTGGGTAGCATTGTCGTTTTTTTTCACTCGAAAAAAAATTTCTCTCCGATTCGGTTCAAATTACACAGAATGAACCCCCTGTGTCGCAGAATACAGCCACCGAGTTACAGCCCATTCGGACAAGTTTAAATTAATTTTAGCAATTTTACCCATATCTTGTCATAAAAATTGATTTTCTTAAAAGTTGGAAAGATAGGGGACTCAAATTACAAAAATGGGTCCTAGGCACTCTATTACGTCTCTCCAGCAAGTATCAAGCATTTTTTTTTAAATGTCATTTTTAGGTTAAAAAAACGACAAGGGGCATTGTCGTTTTTTTCACCTCGAAAAAAATTCCTTCTCCGATTCGGTTCAAATTTACACAGAATGAACCTGTGTCTGCAGAATACAGCCACCGAGTTACAGCCCATTCGGACAAGTTTAAAATTTCAAAAATTTTACCCATATTTTGTCAAAAAATTGATTGTCTTAAAAATTGGAAAGACAAGGCGGAGTCAAATTATGAAAAATGGGTTCTAGGCACTCTATTACGTCTCTCCAGCAAGTATCAAGCATTTAAAAATTTTTAGGTTAAATTTGGAAAACGACAAGGGTAAGCATTGTCGTTTTTTGAAAAAAAATTCTCCGATCCGGTTCAAATTTACACAGAATGAACCTCTGTGTCTGCAGAATACAGCCACTGAGTTACAGCCCATTCGGACAAGTTTAAAATTTCACATTTCCATATTTTGTCATAAAAATTGATTGTCTTAAAATTGGAAAGACAGGCGACCAAATTACGAAAAATGGGTTCTAGGCACTCTCTATACGCTCTCCAGCAAGTATCAAGCATTTTTTTAAATGTCATTTTACGCCAAATTTTGAAAAACGACAAAGGGTAAGTATTCATTTTGGTTTTCACCTCGAAAACAAAATTTCTCCGATTCGTTTCAAATTTACACAGAATGAACCTCTCTGTATGTGCAGAATAGCTACTGGAGGAAGGACAATGAAGAGGAAAGGATGGAAACACTAAAAAATTAGTTGAGATAGCCTCAATGGCAATGCTGGAGAAGAAAAAGAAACACTTAAAATTTTTTGCTGTGTGCTTTTAAAAAATAAAATAAAAATTAAATTAAATTTAAAAAAAATAATTAAAAAAAATAAAAAAAAAATAAATAAATAAATAAATAAAAAAATATATATAAATAAAAAATAAAAAAATTATTGTAAAAAAGTGCGGAGAGTTAGTCAGAGTGTCGACCAGGTATTAGGATGACTCAAAGTCCGGGACACCCCGGCATGGTGATCACCTTAGCACCCTTCTGGGAGGTCACTACCCTCCCGGTCCCTCCTTTTCTCCCCCCGTACATTTCATTTCTCCACGCTCTAACCTTTAGGGAGAGACAGGCGGTCCCAAGCCATTGCCGCAGCCAGCAGCCGCCATGTCTCTATGTGTCAGGAGCAGGATTCGAACCGGACGTACCAGCCTGAACTGCCGCAATTGACAGTCTAGTGGACTAACGGCTTGCGCCATTTATCCTGCTGGTATTTGAGATGAACTTAAATTACTTAAAAACGTGATTGCGTAATTATTTAAAAACTAAAAAGTGGCGACACTATGCCGCCTGTACCAAAGTTCGTAACCTTAACCGTAAGAGTGTTGCTTCATGAACAATTTGATAGGAATGACTGGAGATTTATTGCTAGCAACAAGCATTGGTCAAAAAAATGAATACAAAAGGTTTCAGAAGAGGGACGTGCCAATTGAACAGACCAGTGTACTAACGGCTTGCGCCACCTATCCTCTTGGTATCTGGAGTTGAATTTTAAATTACTTAAATAAATCGTGATTGTGTAACCATTTAAATTGAAAAAGCGTGATGACACTGCTGGGATTTGAACCCAGGTCACCTGTAAAAAGTCTGGCCCAACCATTAGAATGTTGCTTCATCTAACATTTACATGAAATAGGAATGATAAGAGATTCAATGAAGGCAATACATTGGTAAAACAAATAAAAATAAAAAAGGTCACCAGGATTCCACCATGGCCAGAACTGTTCGCGATTGATCAAACCAGTGCACTAGTGACTTACGCAACCAGTTCGTGTTGATATCAGCTACGTTCAATTTAAAATATTGAAATTTATGAATGGTTATTACGCAAATAGAAAACTGAGTTCTGCTGCAGGATTTGAGCCAGCCAGGCAGGCGAGCCAGCCAGGCAGGCGAGCCAGCCAGGCAGGCGAGCCAGCCAGGCAGGCGGGCCAGCCAGCCAGGCGGGCCAGCCAGCCAGGCGGGCCAGCCAGCCAGGCGGGCCAGCCAGCCAGGCGGGCCAGCCACCAGCAGGCGCAGCCAGCCAGGCAGGAGCCAGACAGGCAGGCGAGCCAGCCAGGCAGGCGAGCCAGCCAGGCAGGCGAGCCAGCCAGGCAGGCGAGCCAGCCAGGCAGGCGAGCCAGCCAGGCAGGCCAGCCAGCCAGGCAGGCCAGCCAGCCAGGCAAATAGGCGAGCCAGCCAGGCGGCGAGCAGCCAGCCAGGCAGGCAGAGCCAGCCGGGCAGGCGAGCCAGCCAGGCAGGCTAGCCAGCCAGGCAGGCGCCAGCCAGGCAGGCAGGCGAGCCAGCCAGGCAGGCAGGCGAGCCAGCCAGGCAGGCGAGCCAGCAGCCAGGCGGCGAAAGCCAGCCAGGCCGGGCAGGCTAGCCAGGCAGGCGAGCCAGCCAGGCAGGCGAGCCAGCCGGGCAGGCGAGCCAGCCAGGCGGAGCCAGCCAGGCAGGCCAGCCAGCCAGGCAGGCGAGCCAGCCAGGCAGGCCAGCCAGCCAGGCAGGCCAGCCAGCCGGGCAGGCGGGAGCCAGCCAGGCAGGCGAGCCAGCCAGGCAGGCGAGCCAGCCAGCAGGCGCGAGCCAGGCAGGCGAGCCAGCAGGCCAGCAGGCGGGCGACCAGCCAGGCAGGCAGGCCAGCCGGGCAGGCGAGCCAGCCAGGCGAGCCAGCCAGGCAGGGCCAGCCAGGCAGGCCAGCCAGCCAGGCAGGCGAGCCAGCCAGGCAGGCGAGCCAGCCAGGCAGGCAGGCGAGCCAGCCAGGCAGGCAGGCGAGCCAGCCAGGCAGGCAGGCGAGCCAGCCAGGCAGGCAGGCGAGCCAGCCAGGCAGGCAGGCGAGCCAGCCAGGCAGGCGAGCCAGCCAGGCCAGGCGGGCGAGCCAGCCAGGCAGGCAGGCGAGCCAGCCAGGCAGGCAGGCGAGCCAGCCAGGCAGGCAGGCCAGCCAGCCAGGCCGAGCCAGCCAGGCCAGCCAGGCAGGCAGGCGAGCCAGGCAGGCAGGCGAGCCAGCCAGGCAGGCGAGCCAGCCAGGCAGGCGAGCCAGCCAGGCAGGCAGGCGAGCCAGCCAGGCAGGCAGGCGAGCCAGCCAGGCAGGCAGGCGAGCCAGCCAGGCAGGCGAGCCAGCCAGGCAGGCCAGCCAGCCAGGCAGGCGAGCCAGCCAGGCAGGCGAGCCAGCCAGGCAGGCGAGCCAGCCAGGCAGGCAGGCCAGCCAGCCAGGCAGGCAGGCGAGCCAGCCAGGCAGGCAGGCGAGCCAGCCAGGCAGGCAGGCGAGCCAGCCAGGCAGGCAGGCGAGCCAGCCAGGCAGGCAGGCCAGCCAGCCAGGCAGGCAGGCGAGCCAGCCAGGCAGGCAGGCGAGCCAGCCAGGCAGGCAGGCCAGCCAGCCAGGCAGGCAGGCGAGCCAGCCAGGCAGGCGAGCCAGCCAGGCAGGCGAGCCAGCCAGGCAGGCGAGCCAGCCAGGCAGGCGAGCCAGCCAGGCAGGCGAGCCTTGTGGGTGTTGTGAAAAAGGGAAAACAAAACTCTGGACTACGGTGGGTCTTGAACCCATCTGGGGAATCTTCAGTTTCCATCTCACAGTGGGTTAACCAGTTCAGTCACAATGTCGCCCACCACCACCCCCGGTTTTTCTAATATATAAACCTCAAAGTCTATACTTGGGGAAATTTAGCAACCTTTATCTGCAAGTCAGCTCATGGGATATGGACTTAAAAGAAATAACAGTAATCATATGCTTACTTAATGATATAAACACTATATTAAGAAAGAGTCTATAATTATGACACTAGTGTTAACACATTAAATAAAAAAGAGGTATATAATTAAACTCAAATACAACTATTTCAAGCACAGCAAGTGGTCTAGTGGATAAGACTCTTGACTAATAAGTAGGAGGTCCTGAGTTCAAGCCCAGTGTTTTTTATTTTTATTCTGACTGATGTCATTCTAAGGTTTATATCTAAGGTTTATAATTAAACTCAAACGCATATGTCCCAACGACAGCAAAGTGGTCTAGTGGATACTAATGTTGACTTGTAAAGCAGGAGGTCCTAGGTTCAAACCCAGTGTAATTCTTTTTTTTTCTTTTACTCGGACTGATGTCATTCTAATTCATTAAACTCAAACGACATTATCTTAAGCTCAGCTAGTGGTCTAGTGGATAAGACTGTTGACTTGTAAATAGGACGTCATAAGTTCGAGCCCAGGCTGTCCCAGGTTCGAGTCTAGTGTTTTTCATTTTTATTCTGACTGATGTCATTCTAATGTTTATGTCTAAGGTTTATAAATAAACTAAAACACAAATGTCCATAGGACAGAAAGTGGTCTAGTGGTAACACTTTCGGCTTATAAGTAGGAGGTCCTGAGTTTAATCCCAGTGTTTTTTATTTTTTATTCTGACTGATGTCATTCTAAGGTCCCAATTTCAAGCCCAGTGATTTTTATTTTTATTCTGACTTAGCAGCTCTATGAAATTAAGCCCAGACCCAATTATAGCCCGTATAATTATGTGAAAAATATGATTTAATACAAGATTAAGAACTACGATGCAGGGTGATATAACGTATTCTTATTCGTATTAAGGGAAACGTTTGATTAAAGATTATATAGTTTGTGAATTTAAGGGACAACATCGTCATGATCAGACCACATTTTCATCAGGACATGGAGTCGGTGTTCTAGTTTAAAGATGAACAAAATAACTAAAAATTACTGGTTCATTTATGCAACAGCAACGATAATATCACCGCATGCCAGTCAACTCGCCCCCTGCAAACTCGCCCCTTACAATCTCGCCCCTAACAAACTCGCCCCTCACAAAGTCGCCCCCTCACAAGCTCGCCCCTCGGAAAGCTCGCCCCCCGACACACTCGCCCCCTGTAATTTATGGACGCATCTCACGCTATTGAGACTGGTTTAATATAAGAGAACAAATAAAACATTATTATAAAGGCAGGATGTACGGGGACATAAATATTTTAATGAATTATTAGGCGCTATTGAGACTGATTTAGTATAAGTAAGAGAGAAAATCAAATAAGGGCCTAATAATTTCAACTTGGCGTTTTATTTAACAAAAATAAATAGTACATAAAATAATTCAACAGTTACAACTAAATCAGAATACATAGAAAACTAGCTAAACAAAACAGTTACAATTTATACGATGTATACTATGTATATACTATGAAGTTATTTGTTTGATTTAAAGTAATTTCATTAATGATTTGTATAAATAATGGCATAAAATTGTTTGGTGATTATATTGGATTGGATAAATAGATCTGGATTATAGTTGGTTGAAGTATAAAGTAATTTCATTAGTGATTCGTATAAATAATGAAATAATTGGAATGGAGTAATTGGAATGGAATAACTAAGTTGTCAAGAATTATAATGATACGGTGGTTAGTCGAGTAATCGTGTGATCAAGTAATAAAAATCAAGGATACGATTTTTAAAGTAATTTCAGGAATTAATGGTTATATTAGGCCTATAGTGATTTGGATAATTAATGGAATAATTTGAAAGGAATAAATGAATTGTAAAAGAATATAACTAATTTGTAAATAAATTTTTAATTAATGTAAATATATTTTCTGGATTTCTTTGTCGTGATTTACTTCTGCAGTATGTGTTTTGCTTCCTGTGGAGTGTCGTGGCCGAGCGGTCTAGCTTACCGGACTCAAGTTCTGGTGTTAGCAGCAGAATGTGGGTTCGAATCCCGGCCGTGACACTTGTGTCCTTGAGCAAGACACTTAACCATAATTGCTTATCTCCACCCAGGGGTTAAATGGGTACCTGTGAGGGCAGAGTTGGTTGATTAGCCCTATATGCGCTGTAATGGCAGCAGTTGAGCTGTATACTCCCCATAACCCAGGGAGCTGAGATGGTTTCAGGAATGATTTATGAGCCTTGTGAGCCTTATGAGCAGGGGTAATAATATGCGCCTTGAGCACCACTCAGTTGGTGGATACGTGCGCTATATAAGTCCACACATAATAATTTTAAAAATAGGTCATCGCGTAGAACCCTCACGGGTTAGTTGTGACAGTGACATCATTTATAAAATTGACACTCGCAGCTCATTATAATTATATGCAAACATCAATATTTTATTCATGATCATGAGCAAAACATTTAACAGCAGAAGTTTCTGATTTTCTCTCATTGGCCAAGGCCCTCCACGTGTCCACCTCCCCTATCCAAGCACAGTTGACATCGACGGCGCATGTCGTCCACAGCTCGTCTCACGGTACGTGGATCTTGTCGCAAACTGTCCACCTCACGATGAATCCTTTCACGCAAATCCTGCATGTTGTGTGGAGGGGTGCATGTTGCGCAGGGGGTGAGGTCTGGTGACCTTGGGGGGCCATTCAACGGGGAGGTTCAGAGCAATCACGCGTTCATGAAAGAGTTCTTGGAGGCGATTTCGAACAGCGATGAGACGATGGGCTGGTGCACCATCTTGAGCCCACCACACATAACGGAACATTCCATTTTGCTGTCGCTGGAAGTGGATCTCCATCTGTGGCACAACCTCCTCGTTGATCATTTGAAGATAGGCCTGACCATTGACATTTCACTCAATCTAATGATTGAACATAAATCTGTGTCGATTTTGTTCAGCAGGAAAGTGAACCAACTGCAATTGTGCACCACAATTTCAAGACAGTGGTGCTCAATGATGCGTGACCCTGGGAATGTAACCCAAGGTATCATTGGAAGCACATAGCTTCTGCTTTAACATGATATCATGCTTTTTGCTGGTAAACATATAGTCTGGCCATATTAACCCTTTAAAGTAGGATTACCTTTTTAACACACTGTATAACAATAAACATAGAAAATATTTAAAAAATTTAATAAAAATATAAGGACCTCATTGGCCAGGTCACAGGTGACCATTGAGGTCATACTTGGGTCATCCTCTTTACATTGATACCTGACAGTGCCCGGCCAAAGGGTCTGACCACTAGAAACTGACCATTACATTTGGGGCGTTTTACAGCATGTACACTGTATATATGACAATAATAATATTAAAAAATTAAAATATAAGGACCCCAATGGCCGGGTCAAGGTGACCATTGAGGTAATCCTCAGGTCATCCTCTTTACATTGATACCAAACAGTGCCCGGCCAAAAGGGTCTGACCACTAGAAACTGACCATTACATTTGGGGCGTTTTTAACAGTATGTACTCTGTATATAGTAAATATTTAAAAATTAATAAAAAATATAAGGACCCCATTGCCCAGGTCAAGGTGACTATTGAGGTCATCCTTGGGCCATCCTCTTTACATTGATACCTAACAGTGCCCGGCCAAAACGGTCTGACCACTAGAATCTGACCATTACATTTGGGGCGTTTTTAACAGCATGTACACTGTATATATGACAATAAAAATATTTAAAAATTAATAAAAAATATAAGGACCCCAATGGCCGGGTCAAGGTGACCTTTGAAGTCATCCTTGGGTCATCCTCTATACATTGATACCTAACAGTGCCCGGCCAAAAGGGTCTGACCACTAGAAACTGACCATTACATTTGGGGCGTTTTTAACAGTATGTACCTGTATATAGTAAATATTTAAAATTAATAAAAATATAAAGACCCAATAGCCCGGGTCAAGGTGACCATTGAGGTCATCCTGGGTCATCCTCTTTACATTGATACCAAACAGTGCCCGGCCAAAATGGTCTGACCACTAGAAACTGACCATTACATTTGGGGCGTTTTAACAGCATGTACACTGTATATATCACAATAAAAATATTTAAAAATTAATTTAAAATAATAAAAAATATAAAGACCCCAATGGCCGGGTCAAGGTGACCATTGAGGTCATCCTTGGGTCATCCTCTTTACATTGATACCAAACAGTGCCCGGCCAAAATGGTCTGACCACTAGAAACTGACCATTACATTTGGGGCGTTTTAACAGCATGTACACTGTATATATCACAATAAAAATATTTAAAAATTAATTAAACAAAATATAAGGACCCCAATGGCCGGATCAAGGTGACTATTGAGGTCATCCTTGGGTCATCCTCTTTACATTGATACCTAACAGTGCCCGGCCAAAATGGTCTGACCACTAGAAACTGACCATTATATTTGGGGCGTTTTTAACAGCATGTACACTGTATATATGACAATAAAAATATTTAAAAAATAATAACAAATATAAGGACCCCAATGGCCGGGTCAAGGTGACCTTTGAGGTCATCCTTGGGTCATCCTCTATAAATTGATACCTAACAGTGCCCGGCCAAAAGGGTCTGACCACTAGAAACTGACCGAATGCAATTGTCCCATATAGGACATGCATTAAATCGAAAAGTAAAAATATTTAAATTAAAATTAAAAATAAAACGGGGGAATAAGGGGAAACCAAAATTACCCCCGGGGACCTTCCTTGCTCATGGGCCAAATTCACCACTCAAACCTACCATTCATTTCTTTCCCCTTTTACATGAAAAAATTAATATTTAAAATATTTAAAAAAAATTAAGATTTAATGGGGAACAAAATGACTAATTAGTCATTTGCACCTTTTCTGCAACAGGCCCCCCAAAAATTTTTTCTGCCATGCTGACCTTATATGGGGGTTTTATACCTGCCTGTTTCGACATAAAATATTTAAAAATAATAACAAATATAAGGCCCCCCTTTTTGGTCAAGGTACTTAGGGACCCGTTCCCATAAAAG
>CM055824.1:3822347-3859230 GCA_029582265.1 Zoroaster sp. YZ-2022
AAAGGGGGGAAAGGGACTCCCCCAACCTCCCCATCCTCACCCCACCTCGTGCAATGAGTGCCTTGAAGGCAATGTACAGAATTTTCAAAGGGGTCATCAGAATATTGTTGGTTTTAGGTCATTATTCAACATGTGAAGGGAGATATGTCTGATGTACATTGAATGTAAGGATGGACTTGTGACTAATTGGCAGGCTACTATTATGCCATTTTTTTTTGTCTTCGAATTTTTTTAATAGATGAGACTGGATGAGGTCTTCGGGGCACCATATCTGCAACACTGTGTAATAATAATAATAATAATAATAATAATAATAATGTGTGGACTTATATAGCGCACGTATCCACCACCAAAGGTGGTGCTCAAGGCATTATATCATTACCCCTGCTCATGAGGCTCTTAAGGCCCAAAAGGCTCATAAATCATTCCTGAAACCATCTCAGCCCCTGGGAGTATACATAATTGCTGCCATTACAGCGCATATAGGGCTAATCAAATTCTGCCCTCACAGGTACCCATTTAACCCCTGCGGAGAGAAGCAATTATGGTTAAAGTGTTCTTGTCTGGCGACACAAGTGTCACGGGCCGGGACTGAACCAGAGTTGAACATAAACAATACACCCATGTAAAGGTTGCTGTTTACTATAAAACTTAATGATTTAAATGAACCCGCAAGATATATAATTTTGTTGTCCATGTATGTACTGTTACTTGTTCTACTCTGTCTTCTGACATTCTTTCAGGTTGTTGGCGAGGCCTGGCTCTGAGACACTACACTGAGATCCTTGGGATTGACAGGAGGAAAAGCAATCATAAGGGGTAATAGTGTTACCTGCTTCTCCAATGCAATAAGTTCATGGGAATCAAAACTGAGGCTAGTGTTTAAAAACAGACTGGTGCCTTTTGTCACTGTGAGAGATATAATTTTACAGAGACAGTTTGGGGGAACAAGACAAAATAGCAGCAGGGATAAAGAACTATTGACCACGGTTTGGTGTATCCATTGGATAGAATTTGCCAGAATGATGAGTACCAGGCACATCAGAATTGTGTACTGGTAGCAGTGTCTTCGAAACACGGGGTTCAAATCCTGTTCATGACGAAAGCGTTCGCATCTGTGAGCAAGATACTTGACCATTATTGCTTCTCTCCACCCAGTAGTAAATGTAGATTTGGGGAGGGCAGACAGATTCTGGTGTTTTATTTAGTTTGTTGCACTCATGTATAATTATAGCATCATGGCTTTTTACCCCTAGAGCCAAGAGATGGTTCTAGGACCGGGGGTAATAATGTTTATGCAGATGATTTACATATTCCAGCCCTATATAAATTTCTAATATTAATATTAAATTTTGCCTCTCCAGATTTAATACACAGAGCAGTGAATCTCCAGCCCCACCCAACACACCATCAACAAAATCAACTTCTTCAAACACAACCCCACAGCTCAAGGTCAAGCCACCTATTCAATCATCAGCCTCTGTATCTCAAGGACAGTCCACTTCTGAAAAGAGGGGTGGGTTAGCAGCAGCGAAGGGGGAAAGAGTGTATAAACGCAAACCGAACCCAACTTCCTCCAAACCGGCAATCAAACAAAATGACAATATAAGTCAAGTGATTGACACAGAAATATCAACGACAACAAAAACAAAAAAGATAGCAACCTGGATGTTACAGCAACAGAGTTGAAAACAAGGAATATCTGCTATCTTGGAACCAATGGAAGTTGAAGAATCCAGCAGCGCAAGACACTGAGAGTTTGCCAGAGAGCATTGGTGGGAATTCGGAGGTAGCAGTTAGGGGCTCGTCCGAAGCTAAAAACACACAGAGAAATGGAGGTGGTTACAGTTGCATATGCAAAGATATACCCGCTCAGTCCAGAGATGGAACAGGTATTTTGGAATCTCAGTCCATTCCCTCATTGCGCATTATAAGTTTCAATTAAGGGGATACAATGCACCATAGACGTTTGCAAATTTATTCCGCGCTTTACTAGGTCTCATTATGGATTTCTCTCATCCAAGCTGGATTCCACATCCTTTTCATTGTTTAACAAGTAACAACTTTATAGCTGCATGATACTGAGTAATCCTTTACCCAAATGATGGATTTAATCTCCTATCCAAACTTTTTGCCAGAACTACATTTTATGCATTCAAGCATGTAAACAGGTCTTTTAGAACACTTCAACACCAAATTTACAAATCGGCATACATGGACAGATATACAAAATAAACATACCTGTATAAAATGCTTGTGGTTGCATTAAAAACCTTAACCTTCAATAACAACCAAAATCAACCCGGAGGTTTTGCTGATTTTGGTTGATTTTGCAGGTTAGAAAATTTTCTTGTTGATTTTGGAGGAGTCGGCAGGTTAGGAAATTTTTCTTGGTTATTTTTGGAGGAGTTTACAGGATGGCCCAATGTAACGTTGGTTGGATTTTGGAGAGTTTGCGGTTAGAAAATTTCAATCTTGGTTGATTTTGAGGGAGTTTGCAGTCAGGAAATTTTTCTGGTTGATTTTGTGGAGGAGTTCAATGGCAGGTTAGACAAATTTTCTTGGTTGATTTCACCGTATACTGGCACCTTTTATTTAATAGCCCTAAGGTCAGAAAGTCACTGGTTACTCTCCACTTAGCTTAGGTACAATCACACAATAACAATGGAAGTTTCAAGGACATGTTACATGTGGTACTGTATGCCAGTGCAGCTGCAACATAAACAAAGGGACATCTGTTAGTAGTCAAGGCCAGAAAGGTCAAAGATCAAAAATGGTTGTCCAAACCTGTGGCGTCTATTCGCCCTGGGCCTGCTGCTTTCACATACCACCAGGCAGAAAGTAGGCAGTCAGAGGAAAGCCCATCAGCTTAGGGTACAATAATAATAACAACAATGTAAGTTTGCTGACATGTATGCCAGTGCAGCTGCAACATAAACAAAGGGACATCTGTTGCAGTCAAGGCTAGAAAGGTCAAAGATCAAAATGGTTGTCCAACCTGTGGCGTCTATCTCGGCCGCTGCTTTTCTATGACACCACCAGGGGCAGAAAGTAGGGCAGTCAGAGGAAAGCTCCACCACCGACTAGATGTCCCATCACTTGCATCATTTCAACCAGGGGAAGTTGGATAAGGCAAGCACAAACATAGACTCGTATAAATTTTTGTTGTTTTCACTACTTAATTTGTTTCTCACACAATAGGTTGGGGAATGATCTCTTGCAGTGTGGTACTATGCCGCTATGGAAGCCAGCACCATGCAAAAATAGAACACTGAAGATTTTGTAGGATTGAGGCAGTAGGGCACTATGCAAAATAGAACACCGGGTTGATTTGTAGATTTAGGCAGTGGGCACCACACAAATAGAACACCGGTTGATTTTGGAGGATTTGGAAGGTTTTTAGAAAATGAGCCTGGGGTTAGGCATTGTTTTTATTTGGATGCCAAATACAATTTGCACATATGAGTTGGTAATTCTGAAAGTGGATACTTTTATTTTCATGTTGTGGTGGGAAAAAGGTTATGGGTTGTAAAACGTATCACCAATTTCTTGTTTTCCTTATTCTAAACTTTTTGGGAAATGTTCACCCCCCACCCCCAAAAAAAAATAATAATAAAGTAATAGATAAAATTATGTCTTAGTTTAATTCCACCTTCTTCAAGTGTTTCATAGTTTCTAAAATCTTCTCTTTGATTAAAAATTAACTTTACAAATTAATTCTCAATCATCAGCAGATAATAAAAGTCAAATATTCGCTTATAAGACAAATAGGCTTGGCTGCTGTTTCTATCCGAGAAGTCACCGGAATTTGTTCTTGAACCCGAAGGATTTTTGTTTTACCAAAATAGTACCAAATTCTGTTTTCACATTTCTATTGTCGCCAAAGCTAAACTCGCCATATGAAAAATTATATTTCAAAGTATTTTATTTTAGTAAAAAATCATTACTTTTTGAGTGCCTGGTTAAAATATGTTCAGATACGTTCACCAGTAACTGCCATTCAACAGTTGTTGCATTCTCCTGAGGACGATCAGAGCATACTGATCGAAACGTCGAGTTGTACCCCCAGTTCTTTTCAGAACTAATTACTACTCAATTGAGATTCCACATGAAAATGCACCAAAGTCTCACGAATAAGCTGCATTCATACCACACGCGACTGATCCCTAGACCCACGCCGAGTTTGCATCCTCGCACGTTCGCTGGTTCACAAAATCATCTCTGCCACTGTTGGACGGAATTAATTTGGCCCCATGCAATAAGTTGCTGCCAATCTGAATATGTTCACATTGACACAGTTTCCTTTATTAGAAACATAATGGGTTTTTTGCATCAACAGCAGCAGAATGTAAATAATTTGTTTAATTCCAGTACGGAGCTTAATTCGGAGCTCTAGTCTTCCCTTGATGACTATGTCAGTAATAAACAATCCATTCAACTGGTGATATAACTATATGATACAATCAAAATGCTATATAAGCAAGCCAGTTTCCAATTTACATATATTACGTCAATAATTGGTATACAGTTGATGCATGACACATGAAACACAGTTTCCTTTATTGTAGCCATAATAGTTTTCACATCACCAGCATTACATTGTACATACGTAAATATTTTGTTAATTCCAGTAATGGAGCTTTTTTGGGAACGCTGGACTTGTTTGATGACTATGCTGGTAATAAACAACCCCAATCAGCGTGGTGATGATAAAACAAATATATATATGGAAAGGAGCCTACTGAGGGCAACCTATTATGTCAATTGATAAACAGAAGACCTTACAATAAAAGAGACATCAAAATTGCATTATAATAATATCCACACAGTTAAGTTGGGATGCAACAAATGGTAAGTCTTGTTGTTCGGGAATTCATCCATTCAGTCTGTTAAATTTACGTTGCCCCTTTTGCAATACAAATTGTTGAGTGTACGATATACAAAATTGGCAATAAATGTACCAATTCATAAAATGTCATGCCATTCTCCCATATTATAACCAATTGAACACATCCAATTTGTATTGCTTTATACATTAACCCTAACCACCCCTAAATCCATCGTATTCCTTCTAAGCAGCACTTTTTGGAAAATTGTGCTGTTGGAAACTGGTACTTACCCCTTTTCTTCAAATGGGACAAAAATTACTACCTGCCAAGAAGTACAGCCATAAGTGCTGAATATGAAAGATCAACGAAAATGCACATGGTATTTGATGATATGGGCATGTTTTCCAAAAAAAGTGCACTGATGGGATTTTGGAGGATTCAGGGAAAGGGTTCCAGCCAGAATACCTAGGGTTAGGGTTATGCATCTGCGTACAACACCCCCAAATGCACTGCAAAGAACACAAAAATTGGTATCAACTGTTTGAACCAAAATGAACTACAGTAAGAGAATAAGAAGATGGTCTAGGTAAACTTGTAGCTTTGTCAAATGGTGGCAGGGATAAGACTAGTTGCAGTGACACCATGTGAAATTCTCAATTATAGTTAATTAGTTCTGAAAAGAACTGGAGGTTGCTAAACTCGATGCTCGATCATTATGCTCTAGTGGTCTAGCATCAACACCTTTATTAATCGGCCTGATACTCTCATGCATTCACAGCATAAGAACATCATGGGACACACTGTACTGTGTACATGAATAACTTCAAACAAAGCCAAAGCAAAATTTCTACAAAACACTGAACCAAATTAATTTTGAGAGTTTAGTCTCTCCCAAACTATAGTCATTAGTCTGTCTTATTTAAATTAAACCCTTCATAACTTATCAATAAACATCTATGTAAAGATTAATCTACACATAGAATGCAGTTAGAATTACTGATACCAACCTGTAAAAATACATGTAGATCCGTATGTTTCTGAGCAAATTACAAAACCATACAATTTCTCAAGCTGCAGCTATTGGTCATTTGACGCAAAGCCTTTTATTCCTATAGTATGGAAGGGGTCTTTATTCAGAAAGGCTGTAACAAAAAATTATTTGCAGCCTATTTAAAATAACAGAACCTCAGGCAGAATTAATTATTTCTCATTATGTTTCCATACCATCATCAACATTAAACCAAATAATGTGACCTCCACTGAAATGAGGAATGTCCCCTAACATATGTTTCCATGTACACTTCCAAAACACAAACGCGCATGACCGTATTATTACATTATCAATTTATCAATATCCTAACACAGGAATGAAATGAAATAAAATGAATGTTTGCATCATCAGAAAGGCCGTTGATATCCATATCTCAAAATATGAAATTTGGGATATCTCATTTCCCGATGAAGCAGGCCGCCGTTACATATGCTTTCAGAAACTGAAACCTTTTTCTTTTCCTTTGCTATTAAGGTACAAGATCTGGATACATGTATGTAACAATGTACTGCATTTTCTGTATCATACGCATCATTCTGATCTTGTCACATTCATGTTTACATCCCACTTCAACGTTAAATTTGGTTAGTAACAACATCATGGTCTTCAGTTAGATGGTATATTTCATGATCTATAGACCGCGAATGGCGACATGTACTTGGGAATCACATAGAGAGTAAACAGAATCTGGGTGAATAGCACTCAAATAGGAGGACGCAGGGCAAGCACTTGGCCTCCACTCTCTAGAAAAAAAAGGTCCACTTTTGCCCTCCTCCCACTTTGAACCAAATTGTTACAGTGGCCTTGAGTATTTTGTTTGTAACATGGAATTAATGATTTTCCAACTTAATCAAAAAATTTCAATTTTAACTAGCTCCAAATTACCTTAAATGTTCACAGATTTCCTAACATTATACCCAAATGGCTTGAAATTTCTCAAAAATGTTCCGAATAATGTTTCAAACCCAATGTATTTTTTATTTTATTTTATTTATTTTATTATTAATTTTTCTTTTTTTTCTTAATTTTCCGCGCCTCGGAATAGCAACTAGAATGACGGCGCTCACAAATGCCTGATGATTGATTGATATTGCTCAGTTTGGGAGGTGGGTGGTTCTGGGGACGTTTGACAGGCGAAATATTTAAGGTTTATTGAAATTTATCAAAATTAGCAGGTACCAAATCCTTGAGAATACGGATTCTTTATTATTCCGACGCCCTATGATTCTGATGGGATTACCAAATGCAATAATCCCAATTCAATCATTTTAAAAGCCCTTTTTTTTTTTAAAATTGTGAAATTTTTGCATAGTTTTTCAACCGTTCATAATAAAAAACCTGACCAAGATACATGAATACTTTATAATTCTCCATTTTATTATGTTTAAAAAATAGATTACCGTACAGAGCATCTACATTGTATAACACTAGCCGTTGAGGATTCATACTGTGCTCTCACCTGATTCCATTCCCCAATGTTCACGATGGATTTGTAATAAATGTTTGTCCCACGTATGCTCATGTAACACTGTTTTATCCAGTATTATTTTGGAGACTAATTTTGTGGTTAAGACTGCTGGTTTTAACATCATTCCGCCTCCGTGTGCATCCTAAGCCGGACCCCTGATGATAAAACACGTTATTTATACCTGCACACGATATCCAGTATCCATCTACATGTGGTTCCGGCAGTAAGCATGTTATCAGCTAAGTGTGCACATCCGCTACAAAATAGTGCAGTTCTGTCGAGACAGAGATATTGTAATAAAATGTGTATATTCACACTTGAAAAGCCACATAAAATTTTTACTATAACCCTGCGCACACCACATGCACAGCACACATAATTTGGCAGTTGCAGCGGGTCTGCGATGTATTTCACAAGATCTTATCCTATACTCGGTCGTTTTTCATTATGAAAAGTTTGAAATGTAAGTTTTTTGTCAGTACTTTCCTTATTCATGGTAGGGATGTATTTCAACAGCTTTGTGTTTTTCCTCTGAAACCCTCAGATAGCTATTAAGTACTAGCCCACAGAGGATTAATCACTATCTGAAAAGTTTATTGACATGGTAATTACAATGTTACAATGTAATTAAAAATTGAGAAAAGGATGTGGCTTTACCAAGTGGAACAAGAAGCAACTTGGAAACTGCTGGATGAGAGAAATCTGTAATGTAACGATCACCACTCACACTTCCCCATACGTTATTTTCTTTGTAGATGCATTTGGCGGATACAGTAATCGTCCCCAAAGCAAATACTATGCACTGCCTCACTTTGGAATTTCTTACCTGTATCCTGCTTCCTGCTACCTATAATCTGTCCCAGTTCAAATGAAATATCAATATTTTATTATTTGTCTACTTTGTGAATTCTTTGTGAATTCTTTATGAATTCTTCTTTTCTTAGCTCCCTTTTCCCCTCTTTGTATAGTCCTCACCTTGATTGGCCTTTATTTAGGCTTTGTGATGGGCAACCTTCATAAAAAAGTTCATATTCTAACTATCTACGTAGTTGCGTGTTTAAACTGAAACAAAGAATCATGGCTAACTGTTGTTCAGTTTAGTTGCTACAATGATGGACAATATTTGGGGGAAGTGTGGTTAGTTTTGCAGTATTCTGATCATTAGCTAGAGCAGTATGCATTACACAAATCAGCTTGTGCACACTATGGTATTTGCAAAGAAATCTATGGGGTCCAAACAACATGTTTGATCACCATAATCACCATGATGTCTATACAAAATGGTCGTTCGTTTTTTGTGAATCATGCCTGCAAAGTTGGGAGTCAGGAGTCATATTCACCATAGCCAAATGTTTGATCTGACTTGGGCTGTACTGATATTTCGTCTTAGTGGGATGGTGCAGTGTGTAGTGTTTTATAGCCAGTGCCACGTTGTACATGTACATGTACGTCAATAAATATTCAGATGTCTGTACATGATTCTCTTGGTACCTGGTTCCAAAAATACCTGTACATTTTCAGCCCCAACAAAGAACATTTCACCAATGTTGCAAACTGCCTTTAAATTCAAATAACTGCATATGTTTTTAACAACCAGTGTCATTTTATTTTTGGCCAAAATAGCCTTTTGTATTCCCTGATCCTAGCGAGCCTATGAAATGGGCGCAGCCCTAGCTGAATCCATTCTACAGCATCGTACTCAACAGCAACTGAGCATGCTGAAACAGTCCTGGTCAACTCAGCCGCAACACCAAACTCTCTTTGCCGATTTCAAGGTAATGTTCAAATGCAGTCAACTTGTTTGGCCTATTGCTCTCTGTTCCTCTGCGTTCATTGATGACATCTGGCATTGACAAATGTCCATTGGCTCACTGCCCTCCTATAATCATGTATACCTTTTTCTATGTTCATTTCTAAACACTCCTATTAGTTAATCATACAATTTCGCCCTTCACTGTATTCTTGTTGCATTTGAGTGTTGTGATTAACCAAAAGTTAAGTAACACAGATGTGCTTGGGGTTAGGTGTGTCCAGGGCCTATGTTGCTGCTAGACAGGGAGTTCTGTGTTTTCAATCAACAAGGCTTACAAGGTATGGACAGAATTTTTGCCCTAGTTGTGTAATCGGCAAATCCTTAGTTACGCATGAGCAGCAGAAGCTGAAATTCTTGCTAATGGTAAGCAGAGCTGCTAAGCAGAATAAATTGCTTACCAGAAATATTTGCTTAGCGGATTGTTTTGGTTACCAGCAAAACTTTCACATAAAATTAGTGTTCTTTTGCTGGTAGAATGTTTTATATATAATGCTTAGTGAAAATATTTGCTAAAGCCCCAGTCACGCATTCACGATTTTTGCCCCGAATTTCCACGAATAGCGCCGATCCTATACTGCCACGGTTGCTCCCGATTATTAGCAAAAATCAGCATGAATCGGCTTCACGAGTACTCATGACTGTTGTAAGTCAATGCTAAGAATGCACTACGTTATCCAAGCCGATTTATCCCGAATGCCCAACGAATTAACACGAGTGTAGTATGTAGCTATGTGACAAAAATTTTCAAAATCAACAGATTCCAATACAACTGGTATCATTGTCAAGGTCTTGAATAGACGATTACAATGATATAAGGATCATCTTCCTGTGACCAAAAATAAGGAAGTTATGACATGTTGAATCCGGCAATTTTAGGCCCGTAAATTATTTTATAAGGAAAAACAAAAGAAATGTAAATTTGACTTGTGACCCGTTTCCTAGATTTTCTCGGATTCCATATCATAACTTTCTTAATTCTTGTCCGATTTTCAAAAGGTTGGTATCACTGGAATGCTTGGGAAAAGAGGAAGAATAATAACCTATTTCCAGGCTAATTCAATGATTAGTTTGTTTTGTAGTGCTGATTTACAAATAAGAAATACAAAAAAAATGTGTTAAAAAAATAATAATAATAAATTAAAAAAATAATGAAAAAAAAAAAATTACTCAAATCTGAGGATTGTTTTCATATTTTTACACTAAAATCTTCGAAAGCCTCTCATCCCTGATTTAATTTAATATTAAAACAATTTATAAATTATATTGGACTGGAAATATAAAACAAAATAATGAAAATAGATTTTTAAAAATAGAGAAAAAAAATTACTCAAATCTGAGAATTTTTAATATTTATACTGAAATCCGCGAGAAATTCTTATCCCTGATTTAATTAAACATTATAATAATATTTATAAAAAACAATAAATGATATTGGACTGGAAATATGAAGAAAAAAAATGAAATAAGTTCATGAAAACTAATATTATTGTGTTACGCCGATGTATATTACTTATTAGGTTTAAACGGACGATTTATCGGACTGAAAATTGGTAGGTCTATAGCGCGCTGAACGCGGCGCAATACAATCTTTGGTTGACATCGATGTTTGGGGAGTCCAAAAAACATAACTGGGAGACGTTCAATCGCCGTCAAAATTGGCCAAGAGGTAGAAAACAAGTATAGAAAAATGATATTTGTGGTTTGATAAGTGATATTACTCACCTTTTGGTAAATCGTCGATGGTTTTGATGAGCAAGAGCGAACCCAAATTTCGAGAATATTTTTTGGAAACTTCTAGATGCCGCATTCAGAAAATTTGAGAACGAGGTTGAAGTAGAATATTTGATCTACGTCTTCGAAAAAAAATCTCCTGGGTACGTCAAAAAGAACGGCCTCAGCGAAACGTTACAAAGCGCTATCTCCACGGTGTCTTCGCCACGGCGATTCAACCCGAGATTGAGGCCGCGGCCGAAAAGATTTGCGACAATGCGTGGGATACGCACATACCTATAGTATGACTTCTCTTGACAGCGTAACGGTTTATCCCGAATGCTTCACGAATTACCATGACTACAGCACGACTTCTCACAACAGCGTTACGGTTTACCCCGACGTCCGCAAGACTGCAATAAGAAGGCCTACCGGTCAGCCAAGATTACATTCCGATTCTGTACCTCAACGAGTGTACATCAACTTTTCAACAACTACAAGTTGAACTTCTGCCAGGTGGCACGATTACCCCAAGAATATCCCCGAATATCCTGACCTTGTCTACGGTGCCCGTACGGCTATTCACGATCCCCTCACGACTGGTGTAAGAATGCCTCAAGAATTCAAAAAATCGTGGGTGACTCACGATGGTTTTGAACATGTCCAAAACTATCGGGAGGCTATCAAGGTGTTCCAAGAACACTTAAGATTACTCAAAAATGGCCACGTTGTCAGTAGGGTCTCACCACGGATATACCACGGATATCCCCAATTTTCCAACTCGTGGGAATTCGGGGCAAAAATCGTGACTGGGGCTTAAGCAAAATTCTCTGTTTTCTCTGAAAACCCTTTTTTTTTTGACAATTAGTTTCCAGAACCATCCAGTGGTAGTTCACAGCTTGTGAGCCCCCAGCTTGAATCTGGCAAGCTGCAAGAGCCCTGCGAGAGGCAAACCCTTGTCTTTAGCCTGGATCAGAGCGTCGGCGATCCGTCCTTGGCTGATCAGGACGTACCTGATGACTTCTTTGAGGTCACCTTGTCTGATGTCAGGAAAATGATGGCTGAGCAACAGATACAATCGTGAGAAGAACAATATATTTTTTATACTGTGAGAATTGATCAGTGATGAGTGAGTACTTAAATATGTGAATGGTGTTTCAATACATTGCAGACTATATTTTCTTAAAACAAGTCACTAAATTATATTTTGGCTAAACAGACTACCAGCTAAAGTGCAAATGTTTTTTGGGGCAAATTTGGCTGGTAACCAAGACAATCTGCTAAGCAAATATTTCTGGTAAGCAAATTTATCTGCTTAGCAGCGCTATGAAATTAGACCTTGTTTCACAATATCCATTTGAATGAGTGCTAATCACTTTTAGGTTTGTGCTTCCTTTCCTTTCCATGTCAGGGCTAGCAAGGAGGAGAATCACCTTCAGACCCGTACCATGCGGAAAGCCAAGTCCCTCAAGAAGGCAGAGAAGTACACCAAGGTGGCTGTCCGCGTCCACTTCCCAGACCGCTACGTCCTCCAGGGGTTCTTCCGACCCCTGGAGACCATCTCGGCATTGAGGGGGTACATCCAGTCCCACCTGCAAGACCCCAAGGTCAGTTTCTACCTGTACACGACCCCGCCCAGGTGCATCCTGATGGACGACGCCCAGTCCCTGTTCCATGCGAAGCTCTTCCCAGCTGCCGTGGTCCACTTTGGGTCGGAGACACCTTGCGAGCATTACCTACTATCAAACCTCATCAGTGAGCCCGTTTCTTTTGTGAAACTAAAGTTTTCAAATATAAAGTTATGAACCAACTCTTCCCTCGCTTTCCTTTAACAGCTTATCAGATCAGATTAATTGAGCCACACAGATAAAATCTGTGAGGGCCCTCAGACATTGTTAATTTGGAAGAAGATTCTAGGTATTTTGCCATAACTGACCCCCCCCCCCAAATGAAACGAAACGAAACGAAACGAAACGAAACATGAAACGAATCATGAAACGAAACATGAACGAAACATGAACAAGAACAAAACAAAACATGAAAAGAAAAAAAACATGAACAAAATCATGAACAAAACATGAACAAAATATGAACAAAATATGAACAAAACATGGAAAAAACAAAACTTGAAAAAACACGCAAAAAACAAAACAAAACAAACATGAAATTTAAAAAAAACATGAAAAAAAAAAAAAAAAAAAAAAAAACATAAAACATGAAAAAAAACCACAAAACATGAACAAAAACAAAACAAAACAAAACATGAAAAAAAACATGAAAAAAAAAAAACAAAACAAAACATGAAAAAAAAACATGAAAAAAAAAAAATACAAAACAAAACATGAAAAAAAAAAGGGAAAAAAGCATGAAAAAAAAAAAACAAAAAACAAAACATGAAAAAAACATGAAAAAAACAAAACACAAAACAAAATGTGAAAAAAAAACACCAAAAAAAACATGAAAAAACAAAACAAAAAACAAAACATGAAAAAAAAAAAAAAAAATGAAAATAACAAAACACAAAACAAAATGTGAAAAAAAAAACATGAAGAAGAAAATGAATGAAAAAAAACCCACAAAACAAGAAACAAAATATGAAAAGAAAAAAAAGGAAAAAAAAAACCATGAAAAAAATCAATAATAAGAAATAAATCTTGAACTAGGACACTGATTCCATGACCTGTTGACAGTGTGCTCTGGACATGACAATATTTTCCCTTTAACTGAATTTGAAAACAAGAAACGTGAACCAAACAAAAGACACACAACAAGAACAAACCAGAGTAATGGAGATAGCAGAAATGCTTGCTTTGTGCCTGTGGTTTTAAGGAATCTGTTATTACATTCTGTACATGCCCTGTTGTCCATCAATGTGTTATTTTGTATCTGTGTTGTTGCGTTATGATCAGCAGGTATACATCATCAAGAGCTGTTGTCTCAGACACAGCTAAGAAAGAACCCCTGGGGCCCAGTAAGAGACAAGCCAGTGGGGAGACAGCACAGAACTCTGAGAAGATACCTAAATGGTTCAAGATGGGTGAGTGCTCATTCAAGAATAAATCTTAAATTGTTAGGTTTTTGGTTTGGCGAATGCCAATTCTAAGACTGGCCCAATGATCTAGTGTTTCTTATGATTGATCAGTTATAAACTATGACTTTAAAAAAAAAAAAATTATGCATTGGAAGTTAAAACTCCTACACACCTTTGGTTATATTCAAACCAAGTTGAGAATTTCATCCATTGCTCTAATACGTGGTGATCATTTTCATAATGTTAGCAAACATTCTTAATTCTCATAAAGTGTATCAAATCACCTAAATTTCCAAAACCTCCCCAGGTGACCCTCTCAGATTTGACTGAATTAAAAAAAAAACATAGCTTTATCCTTCAAATTCACACATATAAAAAATCATCTCTTAACTTCAAGTGGTTTGGAAGTTACAGCTCTTCGAATATTGCAGACACTTTTTGACCAATTTCAAAGACTTATAACGTTTTATTGGAATAAAGTACAACCTTCAAGTTAGTACATGGATTATCTTACACCAGTTCTCTTCAGAAAAGGCATCAGAAAGTCTCTATCTATACCATATCTGGAGTTATTCACACTTGAAAACCTTACATTGATTCTTCGCAAAATACCTTTTTTTATTTTTGATCCCCCCATCACCTAAACTTTATGGATTTTTTTCTTTCTTTTTTTTTCTTCATATTTATGTATGTGTAATATAGGCACTGTTTTGTCATCTTAAGCATGCTAAGCTCTTTTAAAAGTTTGATAGTGTGTTTATTGAAGGACCAAATATGGCACAGCGAAAAAAAAATCACCAAAAGTTGCTGATTTTTCAGCTCATGGATACCCTAGGGCCAGTTATGTAGAGTTTTCAAATTCTTATATGTTAAACATACATGTAAACTCAATTTGTAACTGAAGTTCTCAACTGCTTCATATTAAAATGATCTTTTGAATTGTATCTACATGTACATGTATATTGGCATATGGCCTTAATGGAATGTGTGTGTATTTGTATAGTGTTTTACACATACTTAAAATTATGAAACTAAATATTCAGTAAAAACCTACAGTGTACCTGCATGTGATAACAGGGGAAAACAAGAAAATACATTTGTTTTGTTTTTTGCTCGACATACAATATACATGTACGTGTACAGGAGGTGCTAGATTTATTTGGCACTCAGGCATAACAGCTATAGATTCAGTTTTCAGTCTGTATGAATTAATATAATAATAAAGATTTTTAGCGCGCACATATCCACCCTGCTGGGCGCTCAAGGCGCGGAAACAAAGAAAAAACATGAATACAAACAATATACAATGATAGCATAGGGGAAAAAAATTATGTACCGAGATACATGTACCTACAATGCAATTACAAATATACATCATCTTTGAAGAGTTGTGACATAAGATGAGTTTTAAGCATCGACTTGAATCTGGTTATGCTATGACAAGATTTGAGTTTAGTTGGAAGATGATTCCAGAGTCTCGGAGCTGCGACAGAAAACGACCTATCACCCCAGTTCCGTTTTGAAGTTGGTTCCTTTAGGAGTGACATGTTGCTGGAGCGCAAATTGCGTGATGGAGTGTAGACTTTAAGCAGTTCAGAAATATAAATTGGAGCAGTGTTATTAAAAGATTTGTGAACAATTAGCATAAGTTTAAAAACAATTCTCTGTGAAACAGGAAGTCAGTGCAGTTCTTTCAAGATTGGCGTGATATGGCATGACTTTCTGGACAAAGTCACAACACGAGCTGCTGTGTTTTGTATGTGCTGAAGACGAGATATTTGATTCTGCGGGAGACCGTAAAGGAGAGCATTCCCGTTATCGAGCCGTGATGTGACAAACGCATGTATAATTTGTTCAGCAGCACTTTTATTCAAGTATTTCCTAATTCGGCTTATATTTCTGATATGAAATGATGATATGCAAACAATGTTGGAGATATGTGGTTTTAAAGTCATTGTCGAATCAAATATAACACCCAAATTACGTGCATGTAATGAGGGGGTTATCTGCGAGTCACCAATTGTAATAAATGGAAGAGAAACTTTAGACAATTGCTGACGTGATCCAAATAGAACAAATTCTGTTTTTTCATCATTCAATTTCAGGAAGTTTTGTCTCATCCAACTTTTAATCTCTTGAATACATTTCTCCAGTGTTTTAATGCAGGAATCGGCAGGTTCTTGATAAGATTTAAAAGTAATGTAAAGCTGCGTGTCATCAGCGTGAACATGGTAATTTAAATTATACTTCAAAATGATATCACGAAACGCAAAGGTATAAACAGTAAACCACTGTGGGCCGAGCATAGAGCCTTGGGGTACAGAATAGTCAAGAATAACAGGCTCGGAGATAGCGTTACCAATACAAACATGCTGAGGCCTATTTAAAAGGTAGGACTTACACCAATCCAGGGCTGTGTCATGTATTCCAAGATCATATTGAAGGCGGGAGAGAAGGATTTTATGATCGACCGTGTCAAAAGCGGCGCTTAAGTCTAACAAAACTAATGCAGTGATTTTCCCCTCATCCATGGCAGATAAAATGTCATTGTTGACGCGAAGAAGAGCAGTTTCCGTTCCATGAAATGGTTTGTAGGCTGACTGAAATGTGTCCGACAGGTTATTAGCACGAACATGGTCAGAGATCCGTGATGAAACAACTCGCTCGATTGTTTTTCCAAGGTACTTTAAATTCGCTACTGGTCGGTAATTTTTGAAAACTTCCTTGTCCAAATTGGGTTTCTTTAGGAGTGGTTTAACATGAGCAACCTTCTGGCTATTAGGGAAACAACCGGAAGAAAGAGATCTATTTACAATAATTGTGATATACTTAGCAAACACATCAATATTTTGTTTTATTAGCGAAGTTGGCACTGGATCAAGTTCACATGATTTTGATGGCGATTTCATGATGAGTTTCTTGATCTCCGTAACACTAGTAGGCTCAAACATGGACAGTCTACATTGTGGATCCTTGCGTGATGGTGTTTGTGATAGAATGGCAGGTACTGAGGGAAAAGAACGACGGATATTCTCAATTTTGTGACAAAATGTTTGAAAAAGCATTTGCGAGGTCCTGATCGAGTGTGTAGATGGAAGCACTGGAGCTTTGGGTTTATGAAGCAGTTTTTCAACAATGTTAAAGAGTTTTCTGATCACCAGAGCTATCTTCCACAAGAGATGAGTAGTGAGTTATTTTTGCCTGGTTAATCATGTTCTTCACAATATCACGTTGGTTACAGTATTCTTGCCGCTCAAGTTGACGGCGGATTTTCCTTGCAGCACGGATATCATCATTGAACCAGGGGATTCAGATTGTAGTTTAACAGTTCGAGGTTTTTGCAGGGGCATGATCATCCAAGATGTTACGGACAGTAGATTCAAATAGACTGACACAAGAATCCAGCTCACCATCTTCAAGGTTTACATTTTCCAGTTGAGATTCAACATCATGACATAAATCTTTAATATTTACTTTTTCCAGTGGCGAGTAGTTACAGAAATGGTAGGTATGGAGGTTTTTTAAGGTTCAAATTTACCATGATTGCATAATGATCAGATAAGCCAGGATGAATAGTTATATTCGAGATAAGAGGTGAAGTATTTTCACGCGTTTATCATGAGGTCAAGACAGTGACCATACCGATGAGTGGGTGCTGTGATGTGCTGTATAAGTCCATGAGCAGAGAGCAGATCTTTAAACTGATTTGCATAATTGTTTGAAATAATGTCCATATGAATGTTAAAATCGCCGGTTAAAATAATGTCAGATGGGTGTAAGAGATAATCGACAATTAATTTGTCAAATTCCTGCAGAAAACTGGAGAAGTTTACATGTTTACCATCAACATCCCTTTCTGGTCGATAAATATTAACAAGGCGAACAGATCTAGAGTTGCACGTTACCTCAGCATGCAGAGATTCAAATGTTAGGTAGTCAATGTTAACACTTTTCATACTGACAGATAAACTGGACCTAAAGAGTAGTGCAACCCCTCCACCGGTCTTTATTGGTCTGGGGATATGATGGAGAGAGTAGCCAGCAGGAGTACACTCACGGGGTGGCAAGTCATCATCAGGTTTAAACCATGTCTCGGTTATGGCAACAAGATCCAAATTGTTTTGAAGTACAAAGTCAACAAATTCATCCGATTTGTTACATATCGATTGAGTATTCAAGACACAGAGCTGAAGTTTAGACTCATCGTGAACATTTGGAGTTGAAGTTATGCCAATGTCGCTTGTTGATGTGGTTGAGTTCACTGCTGGGGGTTGGTAAGGCTGGAGTGCTAGTTGTGTAAGTCTGTCCATTCTACGGCGACCAGCTTTTTTACCTCTATGTGTGCGGCGGTATGTTTGGGGTTGATTAGCAAGTATTCCAAGACAGTTCAATTGACTCAATGCTGAATAAGATAAAGCTACATCAGTACATGGAGCATTGCGAAGATTGAGTAGTTCATTGCGGCTGTATGAAATTTTATGGAGCTGAGTGCAGTTTGTGGGTGTGTTGATCAGTGTTTCAGGTCCAGGGTTTGGGTTTATGTCACCAGAAATTAAGAGTTCCAGGTGAAAGGTGGCAGATGAATTATCATAGTATGATATAGGACGTCTCAAGAATTTAAGATGACGGATTTTAGGTGAACAATCTGTAGATGGCATCTTGTAGCCATCTACTGATGAGTCATTGAGACACAATGGTCTGGATAGCAGGAGTAGAATAAACAGGCTGTAGACCTCCATTGTCTGATCACAAAGTTGTTGATCCAAACAAAATGCTTGTGGTCAAGCTACAGGTTATAATCTCTAGCTACAGGTTATAATCTAAATCAGAGTTGACTGCACAAATAAAATGAAGATCCAAAATGTGTATACACTCAACAGTAAAATTTTACTGCACAGACAGACAAAAAAAAACACAGTTTTTCACTTATTATAAGAAAACAAATGTACCAATACTCACATAAAACGTCCAGTAGATTCCAGGTGTAATAAGAAATCCACTAGTATAAAAATGAAGACAAACTTGTAGCTACAAAACACTTACTTAGCACAAAAACTGGAGAGCTGTTATGAGTGGCTGCTTGTAAGGCGCTCAGTCACATTCAAAACAATTGAAGTCATTACAACATTTATAGAGTCCAAGTTTGTAGCTATACATTTGTTGAGAAGGTGACATGTGCTGGAGTGTGTCCCCAATGGATACCAAGACAAGAAACTGTTGGAATAGCTAAAGCCAGACGATCTGTTACCTACATATTGTACATGAAGTGTGCCAGCCTGCTGTAATCCATATCACAGCATTGTACTCCAAATGTATGCATGCACAATGAGCATGGTTATGAGTTTTGCTTCCCTGCCTGGCCCAGAAGTTATATCACTTTTTTCAAAAATGACAGAGCCTCGGACACAAATGTTTCAAGGGAAGATTCATACCATCATTGGCTTTTACACTTTTTTTTTTGATTTACAAAAATCCTATATCTTTCTATTAACTAATCAAAAATAAATCTTAAAAATAATTGTCACTCTAAATGCTAGAACTTTCAATAGACAATTTAAATTATATTGTGATTGTTACTGAGCTTCAACTGTTTCCATTTCTGGACCAACTTGATTTGGTTGTCTCCATCGATCACGTCTGCACATCATAGACTTGAATGCTTTCTGAAGCTGTTCATATTTGAATCCATACAAGACTGGGTTTATAGCAGAATTCACCAGTGATAAGAAAGCAAATATGCCCCAAATGATGAAATTATCACTGACACTAATTATATTAAAACCACGTAACAATGGATCTATGAAGTACCAGATTGCTCCAGGAGCCACAAGGATGAAGAAAACCGTGGTGACAACAGCAAGAGTGCTGGTGACTTTCTTGTGAGCTTGGTGCAGCTGTTGAGCTGGTCCCTGGATTCCTTGCTCTTCTAGGTTTCTGGCTCCTTGTTTGAGATTGGCAAGGATTCGGATGTACATCCAAATCATAGCTCCAATCGGTAGAACAAACACTATCATTGTTATAATGCCAAAAATGGTTTCACCTGCACTGTATTTGAATGAGCAGTTATCCGATTGGTACTGAGTGTTGATAAAAAATTCACGAGGCAATTGCACCATGGGTGGAATAACCCAAACAGCAAGTAATAACAGGGTGATCTTTCTCCTAGTGAAGTAGATTGGATACTGCAAAGGTCGGTTGATTCCAATAAATCGTTCAAAATTTGCCAATGTGAGGCCCAGTACAGAGTGGGCACCGAAGCTGTTCATGAAGATATAATAAGTCCATGTACGTTTTTGCAGAAAAATTAATTCTGAAGTAGATTGAGTACTGTTGAGAGTGAAATTACATGTAGGTGAATATATGTAGTGTAAGGTCATAAATGGATACAGAGGAAAACATGTAGAAACCAATGCATCTGCGATGGCTAGATTCAGAATCATCAAGTTGGTGACATTATGCAGTGTCCTTGTATAACATATAGTCACACATACAAGAATGTTTCCGATCAACCCCACAATCCCTACAAGTATTATCACAACATTAGAAAATATCTGTATCTCCTCATTAATATTGTCATCCATCTTCAGTGTCTTTGCTTGCTCTATGTAAACAATGAAAATGATTCAGTCGACCTGCAAATAGTTCAAGTACAACATGTAGGACCAACGTTACTGGCAGGAACGTTGAGCGGCTTTGAGTGAGTAAATTCCAGCCGACTGTCAATATCACATTCCCACTGATAACGACCGTAAGATTCATGAATAAACTGACACAGCATGTCAACCAAATGGCGCAGATTAACCAATAAGATTTAGCCTTTCCATGACAATTGGTAGAATGTAGCTAGGTCAATCCTTTGGCATTTGAAGCAATAAGAGGAGTCCTACACTTGGTCTGAATGTTACTCTCAGTGTATAACTGACTACAGTCTAAGACTCAATCTACAAATTAAACAATTTCATGTGCCAGTGCAAGTAGGAACGAAGCTGGTCTGGTAATTATGAGCGAGGAATGAATAACTGTCTCTGAAAAACTACATGTAACTGTGGGAGTCCTAACAATGCAATTACCATTACCACTAGATTGCAAATTGAGGCCTTTATATTAAATCTTTTTTTCAAATTGATGTAGTGTGCATAAAATTTGATTGCATTAATCCTAACTCCCTAGACAACAAAGGCAATTGGAGGATTTTGAGGGATTTTTATTGTTCAGTAACAATGCTTAGGGAGTTAGGGTTAATTGAATACAAAAAACTGATAAAAGGCTGCCATACATGATTAAACCATACATGTACATGTACATAAAACTCATTCAGGAGAGTGCATGCAGTAAAACAAGTGCAAGTAGAGGCAAAGCTAGTCTGGTTGGCAATTATGAGTGAGTAATTATGAATGACTGTCTCAGACAAACTACAGTGGAGCACTATTAACAATGCACTTACCATTATCACTAGACTGCAAATTGAGACCTTAAAATTAAATTTCTTTTTCAAATCGATGTGTATATGTAGAGTCTAAAACCCATTTGACAATTAAACAATTTGGTGTGGTGCAAGTCGAGGCAAAGCTGGTCTGGTAATTATGAGGACAAAACAGTGCCTACAAAATATATTACACGTGAGTCTGTCCACACTTATGGGTACAAAAGTGTGACATTTTAAATGAACATGGGACATTAATAATAAAATGAAGTAATTTGTCATAATTTTTTCTGTGTACATTCCAAGTGCCTTGAGGATTGTGCTTTTCAAAGATTAGGACAACTTTCCCAGCATTTAAGTAATTACAAGGAGATGTTCTTTAAGATGTTATGTTTGTAACGTGGACAAACATTTAATCAGAATTGACCAGAAGTACTAATAAAACAGATTTATTCACCCACATATTGTCACTTTACAATGCTATTCCCTAAGGATTATTACCTGAAAAAAATCAAGACAATCCTTTTTTGTTTTTTGCTCTACATACATTATACAGCAGGTGGCTAGATTTATATGGCACTCAGGCATAACAGCTATAGGATTCAGTTTTCAGTCTGTATGAATTGAAGTCATAACAACATTTATAGAGTCCAAGTTTGTAGCTATACATTTGTTGAGGTGACATGTGCTGGAGAGTGTCCCCAATGGATACCAAGACAAGAAACTGTTGGAATAGCTAAAGCCAGACGATCTGTTACCTACATTGTACATGAATAATAATAATAATAATAATGTGTGGATTTATATAGCGCACGTATCCACCAACTAAGTGGTGCTCAAGGCGCATTATATTATTATCCCTGCTCATAAGGCTCATAAGGCTCATAAATCATTCCTGAAACCATCTCAGCTCCCTGGGGAGTATACAGCTCAATTGCTGCCATTTCTAGCGCATATAGAGCAAACCAACTCTGCCTTCACAGGTACCCATTTAACCCCTGGGTGGAGAGAAGCAATTATGATTAAGTGTCTTGCTCAAGGACACAAGTGTCACGGCCGTGATTCGAACCCACATTATGTTGCTAACACCAGAACTTAAATCCGGTAAGCTAGACCGCTCGGCTGTAATCCATACCACAGCATTGTACTCTAAATGCACACAAGCACAATGAGCATGGTTATGAGTTTTGCTTCCCTGCCTGGCCCAGAAGTTATATCACTTTTCTCAAAAATGACAGAGCATCGGACACAATTGTTTCAAGGGAAGATTCATACCATCATTGGCTTTTATACTTTTACACAAGTCAAATTTAAATCTTAAAAAAATAATTGTCTCTCTAAATGCTAGAACTTTCAATAGATAGCGCCAGTTAAATGATTGTTACTGAGCTTCAACTGTTTGCATTTCTGGACCATCTTGATTTGGTTGTCTCCATCGATCACATCTGCACACCATCGACTTGAATGCTTTCCGAAGCCGTTCATATTTGAATCCATACAAGACTGGGTTTATAGCAGAATTCACTAATGTTAATAAAGAAATTATGTCCCAAATGACGAAATTATCACTGGCACTAATTATGTCAGAACCACGTAACAATGGATCCATGAAGACTGGTCCAGGAAACACAAGAATTAAGAAAGCCGTGGTGACAACAGCAAGAGTGCTGGTGACTTTCTTGTGAGCTTGGTGCAGCTGTTGAGCTGGTCCCTGTATTTCTTGCTCTTCTAGGTTTCTGGCTCCTTGTTTGAGGTTGGCAAGGATTCTGATGTACATCCAAAATGCAGCTCCAAGTGGTAGAAGAAACACTATCGTTGACACAATGCCAAAAATGGTTTTACCTGCACTGTTTTTAAATGAACAGTTATCTGATTGGTGCTGGATGATGATAAAAACTGTACGAGGCAAATGCACCATGGGTGGAATAACCCAAACAGCAAGTAATAACAGGGTGATCTTTCTCCTAGTGAAGTAGTTTGGATACTGCATAGGTCGGTTGATTCCAATAAAGCGTTCAAAATTTGCCAACATGAGGCTCAGTACAGAATGGGCCCAGAAGCAGTTGAGAAAGAAATAATAAGTCCATGTACATTTTTGCAGAAAAATTAATTTCGAAGTACATTGAGAATTGTTGAGAGAGATATAAGGTATATACTGTAAGCTAATGAATGGATACAGAGAATGACATGCAGAAACTAATGCATCTGCGATGGCTAGATTCAGAATCATGAAGTTGGTGACATTATGCAGTGTCCTTGTATAGTCACAGATACAAGAACATTTCCGATAAACCCGACAATCCCTACAAGTATCATCACATAAAATGTATGTATCTCCTCATAATCCATCTTCAGTGTCTTTACTCACTGTATGTGAAACAACGAAAATGATTCATTCAACCAGTAGGACCAACGTTACTGGTAGGAAGCTATGTGAGATCGTAGGCACAGCAGAGCAGCTTTGAGTGCGTACATGTAAATCCTAGCCGACTGTCAATATCCCATTCCTGTTGTTAACAACACTGAGATTCATGAATAAACCGACACATCATGTCAACCAAATGGCACAGATTAACCAATAGGATTTCATACTTCAACATAAAATAATTATAACAAATTGTCCTACACAGACGTACACGTAGATCTACAATATAGCCTAAACATAAAACATGTCAACTAAATGCTGCATTATTTTTTTTAGCCTTTTCATGACAATTGGTACAATGTAGCTACATACTGTAGGTCAAGCCTTTGGCGTTTGAAGCGTGAAGTCATAAATGCTGTTATTAGCCACTGTTGTCAGCCATTGTTCATCACAATAAGAGGAGTCCTACACTTGGTCTGAATGTTACTCTCAGTGTATAACTGACTACAGTCTTAAGACTCAATTTCATGTGCCAGTGCAAGTAGGGGCAAAGCTGGTCTGGTTCAGCGAATAATGGGCGCACTAACAATGCAGTTACCATTATCACTATAGATTGCAAATTGAGGCCCCAATATTAAATCTCTTTTTCAAATTGATGTGTACATGACGAGTCTAAAACCCATTCTACAATTTGTGGTGCAAGTAATTAAAGGCAAAGCTGGTCTGGTAATTATGAGGACAAAACAGTGCCTACATGTATTACTCGTGGGTCTGTCCACACTAATGTGACATTTTAGAGGAACATGGGACATTAATAATAAATGTATATTATTTGTCATAATTTTTTATGTGTACATTCCAAGTGCCTTGAGGATTGTGCTTTTTAAAAATTAAGACAACTTTCTCAGTAAGTAATTACAAGAGGATGTTCTTTAAGATGTTACATGTATGTTTGTAACGTGGACAAACATTTAATCAGAAATTGACTAGAAGTACATGTACTAATAAAACAGATTTATTCACCCACATATTGACCCGTTACAATGCTATTCCCCTAAGGATTGTTATCTGACAAAATCAAGACAACCCTCCTGGTATTAAACAAATAACAGGAAATCATCTTCAAAATATTATGTTTGTAATGTGGACAAGACATTTGTCACAAATTGTCTATCCACGTTACATACGTGGTATATATTTCACATGCTAATTTCTAAAATACCCAGAAGATGTCATAGTTTTGGCTCATAACAATCCAAAAGGGGTTAGGGATGTAAATGAAAAAGCATTTGGGTAATTATTTAATTCTATTATCACTTTCCTGTCAATCTTAAAACAAAATGTCTGTCCATGTTACAAACATAATGTCATAAAGATGATCCTGCAATTTCGTACCAATAATATTTTCTTATTATTTGGTATGCACAATCATTAAACGCTAAGGAATGTTCAGGAATCGATTGGGACAAAATAGCTGCCTTTATTTGACCCTCCCATGTCACACTCCAAGAGTTACCATTAGTGTGGAACGACCCACATTTATGAAATGTTAAAAATGTAAGGTTTTCAAGTGTGAATAACTCCAGATATGGTATAGATAGAGAATTCCTGATGCCTTTTCTGAAGAGAACAGGTGTAGGATAATCCAATGACTTTAACAGGATAATCCACGTACTAACTTGAAGGGCATAATTTATTCAAATAAAAAGTTACAAGCCTTTCGAAATTGGTCGAAAAGTGTCTGCAACATTTGTGCGCATCAAAAAGGGAAGTGCCACACACACTTTGAAGAGCTGTACTTATCAAACTGCTGATTTTTTTAAATTTATGTGTGAGTTTGAAGGATAAAGCTATTTTTAGAAGAAGAAAAAATGTTTAGCCAAATCTTAGAGGGTCACCTGGGGACCCTTAAACATGTACATGTAGGTGATTTGACCACAGAATGACCCAGAAGTGTACAGGGCCTTAAGACATGTTTCAACCCTTTTTATTTGTTACAGGTAAAAGGTGAAATAAATCATGCACATCGTTATTTCAACTACAGTTGCTGGAATTCAAATTTACACATTGCCTTTATAGTCTGTTCCATGGATTTGTTTGTATTGTGAAGGCCTTATTATCAAATAGTTTGAGTCCAGATCCCAGACATGCTGCAAACTGTTAAGTGTACCATGTTTAGTGGTAATAACATGTTTTGGACATACTGTGCTCTTTAGGGTTAAGTTTAATATTTGTAACTTTGTCATCACATATTTAGGCATGAACAAACATTATTTTTGTAAATGTTATTTTCAGATTGCAAAATGCTGGTCAATAAAAGGTATCTCAATAAATGAGCATCGTATTGTACCCAGTATACACACAAAATTATCTAAGTCATATGTATTAAATAGAGTCTTAATCATATGTATTAATTTTGTTTACATAACGTTACCCCTCCCCCTAATAAAAAAATACAAAATACAACAAATATTAAAAAATACAAAAACACTCAAAGACCATTAAACAAAAACTTATTTGATATTACAATGCCCTTGTATAGCTTCTTTCCATTCATTCAGGGAATGCATTTAATGGAAATGTTCAAATGACTTTTATGGTTATAGATGGTTCATAGGTAATAAATAGAGTGAATTCATCTATAAAAAAAAGCAAATTTTAAAAGAAGGTACAATATTGGTAATAAACCAGATTATCAAGTTGTTATTACCAGATTAACAAGTTGTTATTACCAGATTAACAAGTTGTTATCTAAAAACTTACTTGGTAATAAATTAATTTTGTCTGAAGTAAGCTTGGGCAATATCAATTTTTTTTTCATCCACAATATATCGGCAAACATATATCGCGATTTTCGATCGTATCACAATTATTTTTTTTACATTCACGCATGATTGCTTTCGAGCCGATAACCACAGATATACCCCTCGACAAGCGTCACAATAAATCTCAAATTCGCTTGCGTTGTGTGTATGTACTTCTGAAGTAGTTCGCTTTTGTTTCTCACATCCAAAAGCTGAAAAGACTGTCCAAATTTTGTTTCCATGGAATTTCTGACTTGCCTCGCAATGGCAATTTTTTTTAATCACAATTTTTTTTTTTAAATCGCGTTTTGCTGATATCTCAATAACTTCAAAAGGTTCTTGATATCGTAATCGAATAAAAAAGATATCGCAATATTCGATATTATCGTCTTATCGCCCAAGCTTAGTCTGAAGTGCTTTCTTCTTACATTCAACAAAAAAATTCCATCCACCAACTTATTTTATAAAAAAAAAACCATAAAGGTTGTGGAAAAAAAGGGTTATGTTGTTTCATTGTTTTCTCCAAAAACGTGAGCACCTATTGTATTGAAACTTTCACTGGTTAAGTTTTATGATATGTACCACTCAAAACAATTTAGGGAACACCGGAATAATACTTAAAGCAAGATCATTTATTTCAGATAAACACAATGTTTCACAGAATTGATGAGAAACAACTGCACAAATGAAACAGGTGATAAAGGATGCATGTAGTGATTACACATTTCATGACATGACTACTGAAAGAGAGAGGGGGTTGGAAATGAAAATCCCGGTTCATGGAACATTTCAACATGGCCCAAACCTATTTGATGTTAAAAATCCGGTGTTCCCTAAATTGTTTTGAGTAGTATATTTCTTGAAAATTAGAGGGTTAAAATGAATGTACAAAATACCAAATACCAATGATGTACCTTCTTTTAAAATATGAAGTGCTTAGAGAAAAAAATATCTACCAAATTGTACGGAGAAAACAAGGCAAAGAATAAAGTGGTGAGAAAATGTATTATAATTATGAGTAGTTGATAACTTATAAGGGTGAAATTGATGGGCCCTACCTGAAAACCTAAGGCCATATATTTGGCTTGGAAACAATTTTTTGTATATCAAATAATGAAAAATTTAGTGAAAATCAAATGAAAACTATATTTAAACAAACAAATCATTATGCTTGTACTGCAATACTTTCTGTGCATCTTTTAATAAAGAGTAAAAATATTTGGAATGTATTATGAGTACGTGTGTATTCTTGATCGGTGAAATACATTTGGCAGCTAAAGTCGGCATGTTTAAATACATGTATAAATACATGTACAAATTTGCACATTTTTGGTTAAGTGCAGACTCTCGGCTCCCCCGCCAAAGAAAAAAGATTTTTGGATATTAGTTTGAATAACAAACTTTATTTAAATCATAAAGAACGGAAAGTAATATTTATAGCCTTGCATGATGAAAAGGATAAGTAAAGACTGTTTGCGGTGACACCATGTGAAATTCTCAAATTGAGTAGTAATTAGGTCTGAAAAGAATTGGAGTTCTTTTCAGAACTAATTTCTACTCAATTTGAGAATTTCACATGGTGTCACCGCAAATAGTATAACGAATGGTCTATAAGTACACTTATACTTATGTTATTGTATGTCCTACCAAAACAATGCAAGGGAAAAATAATGCAACATTACTTGACAAACCTTAAAATGCAGTAAAATGGACAGTCAACAAGACGAAAACCTAAAATTAGTCTCAAAATTTACATCAGAATTAAACAATATTACTTTATTCCTGTTTTTCATTTTGGGGAATGAACTTATGTATCCAGAATACCCCCTCCAGATCTGCCACTGCATTTCCCAATCCCAATAACTGTTCCATCTCCCTGCAATATCAAATTCCCCCACGACCACCTTAAAAACGGGTTCTCTAGTTCCTACATTACTCATTCCATCTAGTTAGTTTACTTGCAGTCATCAGATACATGAATAACAGCAAAACATTATGATTTCCACCACAAGAGGGCGACAACTGTATAAACTTGTCTGTCAAAGTACACATTGTCATACAATTCAATCAATGAAAAACATGCGATAAAATCATTCAAAAACCATTTTGTCATGCTGCCTATGTTTGTTTGATAAGCATAATATTGCAATATACAGTGTTTTATTGTTAATACGTGAACTCTGACACTTACTAAAAAAGTTAGTTTTTTGATATTCAGGCGAACAAAAGTTTGATGCCTTTCTGAAGTCACATGCCTTTCTGAAGTCAGATGTAGGCGAGTTAGTTTATTATTTCTGATGACACAGTCAAAAAGTTCGTTTACTTGTTTGTGTTTACACTTTGCAAATGTGTCCTTAAAATTTATTGATAGGTTTGAACCCACACAAAAGTTTATTCACATGACAGTAGAAATCCTGACACACACTTTAATCTGATTTCTTTGTTGTTCAAAGTAGCTGGTTTTGAATATTTTATCATATTTATTTATAATAATAATATTTTATTCTTGAAAGTAAATTTACACCTCCAAAAATGAAAAATCAATGCACATAAAAGTGACTTTTAAGACTTCATTTTCATTAATTGTCTCAATAACGACACAAACTTTCTTAGGTTGGTTGTTTAATATATATTTTTTATTCAAAGAAAGTAAGCATACTTTTAGAAGCAGTTTTGCCAACATTACTAACTGTGTATGTTAAGTTTACAGCTTTGAGAATGTAAAATATTGTTTATTCTAGTATGTGATATTATCAGACATTAAATGTCTGCGTCTGTTTTTTCTAATCATTACCGATGCCATAAACTAATATAGAATGAGATACATCTACTATTCACATATTTCACATAATATCCTATATACAGGTACATCATGCACGTCAGCACTAATGAGACACTAGTTAAATATTAAAAGTTATAGATTGAAAACTAGACTTAAGTGTTTGTCATATGACAAACACATAGGTGTTCGGATTTTGTCAGGGTAGTGATGATGACGTCAGAATGTTTTTGTAAATATTTTTGACAATTAACAATCTGTACAATGGTGCAAAAACTGTGAATTTACCTGTTGTGGTTGTTGAGATGATTTTTTTAAATATTAAAATTTGACTTCCGGTTTGGACAGGAAGTAAGGTCAAATTGGGGTCATCTTTGTGTAAACATGTTTCGATAATTAATAATCTATACAATGGCGCAAAAAATGTCAATTTACCTCTTGTGGTTGTTGAGATAGGATTTTTTTAAATATTAAAATTTGATTTCCGGTTTGGACAGGAAGTAAGGTAAAATTGGGGTCATCCTTTTGTAAATATTTTTTGACAATTAACAATCTGTACAATGGTACAAAAATTGTGAATTTACCGCTTGTGGTTGTTGAGATATGAATTTTTTAAATATTAAACTTTGACTTACGGTTTGGACAGGAAGTAAGGTCAAATTGGGGTCATCTTTCTGTAAATATTTTTTGACAATTAACGATCTGTACAATGGTACAAAAATTGTGAATTTACCTGTTGTGGTTGTTGAGATATGATTTTTTTTTTTATATTAAACTTTGACTTCCGGTTTGGACAGGAAGTAAGGTCAAATTGGGGTCACCTTTATGTAAATATTTTTCGACAATTAACAATCTATACAATGGTGCAAAAAATTTCAATTTACCTCTTGTGGTGGTTGAGATATGATTTTTTTAAATATTAAACTTTGACTTCCGGTTTGGACAGGAAGTAAGGTCAAATTGGGGTCACCGTTTTATAAATATTTTTTGACAATTAACGATCTGTACAATAGTACAAATTTTTAAATTTACCTCATGGGGTTGTTGAGATCTGTTTTTTTTAAATATTAAACTTTGACTTCCGGTTTGGACAGGAAGTAAGGTCAAATTGGGGTCATCTTTTTGTAAATATTTTTGACAATAAACGATCTGTACAATGGTACAAAAATTGTGAATTTACCCTTGTGGTTGTTGAGATATGATTTTTAAATATTAAACTTTGACTTCCGGTTTGGACAGGAAGTAAGGTCAAATTGGGGTCACCTTTTGTAAATATTTTTCGACAATTAACAATCTATACAATGGTGCAAAAATTTCAATTTACCTCTTGTGGTGGTTGAGATATGATTTTTAACTATTTAACTTTGACTTCCGGTTTGGACAGGAAGTAAGGTCAAATTGGGGTCACCGTTTTATAAATATTTTTTGACAATTAACGATCTGTACAATAGTACAACATTTTTAAATTTACCTCTTGTGGTTGTTGAGATATGATTTTTTTAAATATTAAACTTTGACTTCCGGTTTGGACAGGAAGTAAGGTCAAATTGGGGTCATCTTTTTTTGTAAATATTTTTTGACAATTAACGATCTGTACAATGGTACAAAAATTGTGAATTTACCCCTTGTGGTTGTTGAGATATGATTTTTTTAAATATTAAACTTTGACTTCCGGTTTGGACAGGAAGTAAGGTCAAATTGGGGTCACCTTTATGTAAATATTTTTCGACAATTAACAATCTATACAATGGTGCAAAAAATTTCAATTTACCTCTTGTGGTGGTTGAGATATGATTTTTTTAAATATTAAACTTTGACTTCCGGTTTGGACAGGAAGTAAGGTCAAATTGGGGTCACCGTTTTATAACTATTTTTTGACAATTAACGATCTGTACAATAGTACAAATTTTTTAAATTTACCTCTTGTGGTTGTTGAGATATGATTTTTTTAAATATTAAACTTTGACTTCCGGTTTGGACAGGAAGTAAGGTCAAATTGGGGTCATCTTTTTGTAAATATTTTTTGACAATTAACGATCTGTACAATGGTACAAAATTGTCAATTTACCCTTGTGGTTGTTGAGATATGATTTTTTTTAAATATTAAACTTTGACTTCCGGTTTGGACAGGAAGTAAGGTCAAATTGGGGTCACCTTTATGTAAATATTTTTCGACAATTAACAATCTATACAATGGTGCAAAAAATTTCGATTTACCTCTTGTGGTGGTTGAGATATGATTTTTTTAAATATTAAACTTTGACTTCCGGTTTGGACAGGAAGTAAGGTCAAATTGGGGTCACCGTTTTATAAATATTTTTTGACAATTAACGATCTGTACAATAGTACAACATTTTTAAATTTACCTCTTGTGGTTGTTGAGATATGATTTTTTTAAATATTAAATTTTGACTTCCGGTTTGGACAGGAAGTAAGGTCAAATTGGGGTCACCTTTATGTAAATATTTTCGACAATTAACGATCTGTACAATGGTACAAAAATTGTGAATTTACCTGTTGTGGTTGTTGAGATATGATTTTTTTTTTTTTTTTATTAAACTTTGACTTCCGGTTTGGACAGGAAGTAAGGTCAAATTGGGGTCACCTTTATGTAAATATATTTCGACAATTAACAATCTATACAATGGTGCAAAAAATTTCAATTTACCTCTTGTGGTGGTTGAGATATGATTTTTTTAAATATTAAACTTTGACTTCCGGTTTGGACAGGAAGTAAGGTCAAATTGGGGTCACCGTTTTATAAATATTTTTTGACAATTAACGATCTGTACAATAGTACAAATTTTTTAAATTTACCTCTTGTGGTTGTTGAGATATGATTTTTTTAAATATTAAACTTTGACTTCCGGTTTGGACAGGAAGTAAGGTCAAATTGGGGTCATCTTTTTGTAAATATTTTTTGACAATTAACGATCTGTACAATGGTACAAAAATTGTGAATTTACCCCTTGTGGTTGTTGAGATATGATTTTTTTAAATATTAAACTTTGACTTCCGGTTTGGACAGGAAGTAAGGTCAAATTGGGGTCACCTTTATGTAAATATTTTTCGACAATTAACAATCTATACAATGGTGCAAAAAATTTCAATTTACCTCTTGTGGTGGTTGAGATATGATTTTTTTAAATATTAAACTTTGACTTCCGGTTTGGACAGGAAGTAAGGTCAAATTGGGGTCACCGTTTTATAAATATTTTTTGACAATTAACGATCTGTACAATAGTACAAATTTTTTAAATTTACCTCTTGTGGTTGTTGAGATATGATTTTTTTTAATATTAAACTTTGACTTCCGGTTTGGACAGGAAGTAAGGTAAAATTGGGGTCATCCTTTTGTAAATATTTTTTGACAATTAACAATCTGTACAATGGTACAAAAATTGTGAATTTACCGCTTGTGGTTGTTGAGATATGAATTTTTTAAATATTAAACTTTGACTTACGGTTTGGACAGGAAGTAAGGTAAAATTGGGGTCATCTTTCTGTAAATATTTTTTGACAATTAACGATCTGTACAATGGTACAAAAATTGTGAATTTACCTGTTGTGGTTGTTGAGATATGATTTTTTTTTTTATATTAAACTTTGACTTCCGGTTTGGACAGGAAGTAAGGTCAAATTGGGGTCACCTTTATGTAAATATTTTTCGACAATTAACAATCTATACAATGGTGCAAAAAATTTCAATTTACCTCTTGTGGTGGTTGAGATATGATTTTTTTAAATATTAAACTTTGACTTCCGGTTTGGACAGGAAGTAAGGTCAAATTGGGGTCACCGTTTTATAACTATTTTTTGACAATTAACGATCTGTACAATAGTACAAATTTTTTAAATTTACCTCTTGTGGTTGTTGAGATATGATTTTTTTAAATATTAAACTTTGACTTCCGGTTTGGACAGGAAGTAAGGTCAAATTGGGGTCATCTTTTTGTAAATATTTTTTGACAATAAACGATCTGTACAATGGTACAAAAATTGTGAATTTACCCCTTGTGGTTGTTGAGATATGATTTTTTTTAAATATTAAACTTTGACTTCCGGTTTGGACAGGAAGTAAGGTCAAATTGGGGTCACCTTTATGTAAATATTTTTCGACAATTAACAATCTATACAATGGTGCAAAAAATTTCAATTTACCTCTTGTGGTGGTTGAGATATGATTTTTTTAAATATTAAACTTTGACTTCCGGTTTGGACAGGAAGTAAGGTCAAATTGGGGTCACCGTTTTATAAATATTTTTTGACAATTAACGATCTGTACAATAGTACAAATTTTTTAAATTTACCTCTTGTGGTTGTTGAGATATGATTTTTTTAAATATTAAACTTTGACTTCCGGTTTGGACAGGAAGTAAGGTCAAATTGGGGTCATCTTTTTGTAAATATTTTTTGACAAACGATCTGTACAATGGTACAAAAATTGTGAATTTACCCCTTGTGGTTGTTGAGATATGATTTTTTTTAAATATTAAACTTTGACTTCCGGTTTGGACAGGAAGTAAGGTCAAATTGGGGTCACCTTTATGTAAATATATTTCGACAATTAACAATCTATACAATGGTGCAAAAAATTTCAATTTACCTCTTGTGGTGGTTGAGATATGATTTTTTTAAATATTAAACTTTGACTTCCGGTTTGGACAGGAAGTAAGGTCAAATTGGGGTCACCGTTTTATAACTATTTTTTGACAATTAACGATCTGTACAATAGTACAAATTTTTTAAATTTACCTCTTGTGGTTGTTGAGATATGATTTTTTTAAATATTAAACTTTGACTTCCGGTTTGGACAGGAAGTAAGGTCAAATTGGGGTCATCTTTTGTAAATATTTTTTGACAATAAACGATCTGTACAATGGTACAAAAATTGTGAATTTACCTCTTGTGGTTGTTGAGATATGATTTTTTTAATATTAAACTTCGACTTCCCGGGTTGGACAGGAAGTAAGGTCAAATTGGGGTCACCTTTATGTAAATATTTTTCGACAATTAACAATCTATACAATGGTGCAAAAAATTTCAATTTACCTCTTGTGGTGGTTGAGATATGATTTTTTTAAATATTAAACTTTGACTTCCGGTTTGGACAGGAAGTAAGGTCAAATTGGGGTCACTGTTTTATAAATATTTTTTGACAATTAACGATCTGTACAATAGTACAAATTTTTTAAATTTACCTCTTGTGGTTGTTGAGATATGATTTTTTTAAATATTAAACTTTGACTTCCGGTTTGGACAGGAAGTAAGGTCAAATTGGGGTCATCTTTTTGTAAATATTTTTTGACAATAAACGATCTGTACAATGGTACAAAAATTGTGAATTTACCCCTTGTGGTTGTTGAGATATGATTTTTTTTAAATATTAAACTTTGACTTCCGGTTTGGACAGGAAGTAAGGTCAAATTGGGGTCACCTTTATGTAAATATTTTTCGACAATTAACAATCTATACAATGGTGCAAAAAATTTCAATTTACCTCTTGTGGTGGTTGAGATATGATTTTTTTAAATATTAAACTTTGACTTCCGGTTTGGACAGGAAGTAAGGTCAAATTGGGGTCACCGTTTTATAAATATTTTTTGACAATTAACGATCTGTACAATAGTACAACATTTTTAAATTTACCTCTTGTGGTTGTTGAGATATGATTTTTTTAAATATTAAATTTTGACTTCCGGTTTGGACAGGAAGTAAGGTCAAATTGGGGTCACCTTTATGTAAATATTTTCGACAATTAACGATCTGTACAATGGTACAAAAATTGTGAATTTACCCCTTGTGGTTGTTGAGATATGATTTTTTTTAAATATTAAACTTTGACTTCCGGTTTGGACAGGAAGTAAGGTCAAATTGGGGTCACCTTTATGTAAATATATTTCGACAATTAACAATCTATACAATGGTGCAAAAAATTTCAATTTACCTCTTGTGGTGGTTGAGATATGATTTTTTTAAATATTAAACTTTGACTTCCGGTTTGGACAGGAAGTAAGGTCAAATTGGGGTCACCGTTTTATAACTATTTTTTGACAATTAACGATCTGTACAATAGTACAAATTTTTTAAATTTACCTCTTGTGGTTGTTGAGATATGATTTTTTTAAATATTAAACTTTGACTTCCGGTTTGGACAGGAAGTAAGGTCAAATTGGGGTCACCTTTATGTAAATATTTTCGACAATTAACGATCTGTACAATGGTACAAAAATTGTGAATTTACCTGTTGTGGTTGTTGAGATATGATTTTTTTTTTTATATTAAACTTTGACTTCCGGTTTGGACAGGAAGTAAGGTCAAATTGGGGTCACCTTTATGTAAATATATTTCGACAATTAACAATCTATACAATGGTGCAAAAAATTTCAATTTACCTCTTGTGGTGGTTGAGATATGATTTTTTTAAATATTAAACTTTGACTTCCGGTTTGGACAGGAAGTAAGGTCAAATTGGGGTCACCGTTTTATAACTATTTTTTGACAATTAACGATCTGTACAATAGTACAAATTTTTTAAATTTACCTCTTGTGGTTGTTGAGATATGATTTTTTTAAATATTAAACTTTGACTTCCGGTTTGGACAGGAAGTAAGGTCAATTTGGGGTCACTAATTTGTAAATATTTTTTGACAATAAACGATCTGTACAATGGTACAAAAATTGTGAATTTACCCCTTGTGGTTGTTGAGATATGATTTTTTTTAAATATTAAACTTTGACTTCCGGTTTGGACAGGAAGTAAGGTCAAATTGGGGTCACCTTTATGTAAATATTTTTCGACAATTAACAATCTATACAATGGTGCAAAAAATTTCAATTTACCTCTTGTGGTGGTTGAGATATGATTTTTTTAAATATTAAACTTTGACTTCCGGTTTGGACAGGAAGTAAGGTCAAATTGGGGTCACCGTTTTATAAATATTTTTTGACAATTAACGATCTGTACAATAGTACAAATTTTTTAAATTTACCTCTTGTGGTTGTTGAGATATGATTTTTTTAAATATTAAACTTTGACTTCCGGTTTGGACAGGAAGTAAGGTCAAATTGGGGTCATCTTTTTGTAAATATTTTTTGACAATAAACGATCTGTACAATGGTACAAAAATTGTGAATTTACCCCTTGTGGTTGTTGAGATATGATTTTTTTTAAATATTAAACTTTGACTTCCGGTTTTGGACAGGAAGTAAGGTCAAATTGGGGTCACCTTTATGTAAATATTTTTCGACAATTAACAATCTATACAATGGTGCAAAAAATGTCAATTTACCTCTTGTGGTGGTTGATATGATTTTTTTAAATATTAAACTTTGACTTCCGGTTTGGACAGGAAGTAAGGTCAAATTGGGGTCACCGTTTTATAAATATTTTTTGACAATTAACGATCTGTACAATAGTTCAACATTTTTAAATTTACCTCTTGTGGTTGTTGAGATATGATTTTTTTAAATATTAAATTTTGACTTCCGGTTTGGACAGGAAGTAAGGTCAAATTGGGGTCACCTTTATGTAAATATTTTCTACAATTAACAATCTATACAATGGTGCAAAAATTTCAATTTACCCTTGTGGGGGTTGAAGAAAATTA
>CM055824.1:3859730-3890985 GCA_029582265.1 Zoroaster sp. YZ-2022
TTCAGGATGGGGTGATATGCGATGAAGCGATTTTTTAGAGAGAGTCACAATAGTGCAGCAGCTTTGAATCTTTTGAAATCGTCGTAGTTGATCCCGGTTAGTCCATAAAGCAGTGAATATGCCATATCAACACGAGATGTTAGGAAGGAATGAACAAGGTGTTCTGTTGCATCATAATTAAGATATTTGCGTAACTTTCAATGTTCCAAAGGTAAAACAGCGAAGAGTAACATTTGAAATATGAGGCTGCCGCGTTTGCATCAAAATAACTCAAGGTTCCTTGCTTGAGAAGATTTGCACATGAGAGTCACCATGCAATATTTGGAATAGAAATCTTAGATAGTTGTTGACGAGAACCAAATAGCACAAATTCAGCTATCATCATTGAGTTTTAAGAAATTTTCTTCATTCAAATGCGAATATCATGAATACAGCTTCAAGGCGATTAACCATAGAGTCACTCTGTTGCGCGTGGGGATGGATGAACTCAAACCAGGGTTTTAAATTGTGTAAAAGCCACCGAAGCCCTCCACACGGCTGTGCAGCGCATCGCCCGCAACAAAAACATCAACATTTTAAATCAATTTTTGTTACTACTTTTACCATCGTTGAAATCTTACATGTAATAGCTCATTGAAAGCTTTATAGTTTCAGCCATCCAACAACACATAAAATAGCAATTGAAGTACGTGCGAAAGTTTAGGTTTTATGAAGGAAAACCACTTCGTCCTGCCCAGCTCTTCGCGAAAGTAGCTTGAGATCAAGCACATCCAACCTGTAAAATTTGCTGTACTTCTTCTGAGGGCATCCACTTGGGAGTTGTCTCCGCGCCTGAGTACAGTGTGATTGACAGCCACTTCCTGTTGAGTCAAAGGGCTCCTTTACATACCCATGCTTGATCGATATCACAGCTACTCTAAAACGAAGTTATGAAGAGATAAAAAGCAAACACCATTTTTCGAGGTGAAATCTTCAAGTTGAAAGGTAAGAGCGGTGTCTGAATCATTTTACACCTCTTTTCTATCATATGTGAAAGTTTTGAGCATCACTTTTGTTTAGTTTTGAGCGGAGAGTGTATTTTTAACACCCTTTCAAAAGCTTTCATGAGGGAAACGAGCACGAACGCTGTGCGTGTGTATCACGGTGTGTTAGCTGCTGATTCAACTGGGTTTTGTTGCCATTAGGGATGTACACAGTGTATGGACAGTCGTGCGTAATCGAATGCCACTTGATTAAATAAAAACAGAGTGTGATTCCTCAAAAACTACTCGTCCGATTTTCGACGAAACCATTGTATTTTTTTTCATCAAGACATTTAATTTGATATAAATATTGAGTTAAGGGCTGGTTTAGGAATACAATAATTGTCACCACTGAAAACCCTACTCAAACCAGCTGATGAGATGAGACTATATACCACCACATGGAAAATTATTCATGAGCCTCTGGAAGGACAAGAGACAAAACAGCAAAGTCAAGAAGAGAGATGGAATGGCCCCTGCCAGACAAAGAACTATTCGGATAATGGAGAGAGTACTTGTGCTCCCCAGCCTGGATAGGACCCTGCGCCATCTACAGTGCAAAGCACACTGACGGTGCAAAGTCTGACCAAGAGTTTCTCCTGCACCCGAAGTTTGCCACTCATTTACATATCTTCGTTGGCTGAACCGAGGAATGGCACTGCACTTCAACTGCCTCTTGGAGAAACGATTTTGTTGAAGATGTCTAAAGAGATTTCTCCGATATTTTTATAGCAACGGCCAATCTGTGTACAAACCTTTCATGCCGTTCATATGAATAATGCGCATAACCGACGACCTTGGGGTCAGAACATCGACGCGCGGCAGAATTGCGTGGTGACAGGTGATTTTACTTACAGTGCAGGCGACGAACAGACGTGTCCAGCCGCGTAATCGATGTTCTGACCCCATACACGGGTCATGCGCATTATTCGCATGAACGGCATGAAAAGTTTATACACAGATTACGTTGTCCCGAAATGTCGTACTTTGTTTTAGACACCTTCAGCCAAAATCGTTTCTCCAAGAGTTTACAGTTACAGTGGTTGCATTTTCGCCGGTTCAACAACATTGGGGTGTGTGGGAGAAATTCAGCAAGTGCAACTTTACAGGTATACGAACGGAAGAACTCTAATCAGACCCTATCGGAAGTGTACTTTGCACTGTAGATAGTCCTACTGAAGTTATTCGTTCACTCAACAATGACAATGGCCCATCATTCTCTGGACTATCACTCATCTGCTGCTAAGAACTCCGCCAATCTGTACCGATCCACCAATGCCGCTAGGGATGTACTGGCTCCATTTTGTCCGTCATACAGTTGGGATTATGTCCTGAAAAGGCCACTTCCCGTTTGCCGTGGGTAACATATCCCCAGTTAGACATATCCCGTTATTCTATAGAGATTTACCGCAAGCTGTTTGCTTAGCGACCCGGACTTGCGGACATCGTCCCCCGAGTCTACAATACCACGGTATCCCAGGCTCAGTTATATTCCAGGACAGCAGCAGGCGGCGGAAGATCTTGGTCTCGTCATCAGCAGATCCTATTTAGTACATGACATCAAAGTGACTCTCGTCCCTTACTTCAAGCAGTATATGGCAGTCCCACAACCATGGACCGAATTCAGATACCGCACGGATCTCCGATGGTATCCAGCGCAAACGATCTAAAAATTAACCTTTCGATCCCACGGGCCTCAAAAGAGCCTTGTTGCGATACGCTTCGATCCCGTGGGTTTCAAAAGGTGCCGGGAAGGGCATGCCCTTGATGACCACGACTACTTAATTCACCACCTGAAAATGCCTTTGGGAGTGGTTTTGGTTGGCGCCTCTATTGACAGAAATGATGTATAAAAAGTTTATGAAAAGAACAGTGCAACACGGTGGTTCCCAGTGTTATGTCCACTCGCTTCAATAACGGTAAGTTTTAGTCAAAATCATGATGGAAAACGGACATAAATGATGGCATTTTGGCTGAGACGGCAGCAAACAGTGGCTCAGAATCAGATTTATTAGCGGCACTGGGATGATACAGCACATTAGCAAACCTCCAGCGGAATTCGTCTAAGAGGTAGGCCTAAATAAAAGTAAAATGAATAACTAACATTAGTATAGTAGTAAAAGTTACATGTTATTTTCCTGGCCCAATGCAAATTAATGTAATTCACCATTTATTCTAGGCTACAAAAATATTGGACGCCATTTTTATATGCTCAAGGGGAAACAAATATTGGAGCGAGGAATGTAAATTTAGAAAATGGATCCCTTTATAGACGACTCAAACTCACACCCTGGACTGGGTCAAAAAGTCGTGGCGAAATGTACAATTTTTAGTAGTTTGTTGGGTAACACGGTATTCATTGAAACAGCTTGATGTATAGATATGCAAAGAAATTTTAACATCCACCCATAGCCGGTTGTGCTGTTTAGCGTCAACAGGCTGAAATGCATCTTTGCCTCTCAAGCTTCCAAAGAATAGCCCTTTCATTCGAAAGGCCTCGTAATTCAGGTCAGATGGGTTCAGTCGTGGATTCAAGTTCTGGTGAAAGCAAGATACGGTTCGAAATCATTGCTGTGACACTTGTGTCCTCGAGTAAGACACCTAATCATAATTGTTTTCTTCCACCCAGGGGTTAAATGGGTACCTGTGAGCAGAGCATTTGTTTATATGCGCTAGGAAATGGTGCACATTGAGCTGTATACATCTCTAGGAGCTGAGATGGTTTCTGGTGGAATGATTAGAGAGCCTGGCGAGCCTTATGAGCAGGATAACGGTATAATGCCCTTGAGCACAATTTACAGATACGTGCGCTATACAACCACACATTATTAATATTATTATTATTATTATTATTATTATTATTTTTATTATAAGTCGTATTATGCAAGAAGTTGGGGAATTCATCTTCACAATCCTACATTAAAACGAAAATTTATCGACAACTATTTTGGAGGAGGATGGAAGCTGCCATATTTCTTTTCTCAGCAATATTCATTCTCTTGCGCAAAGTAGCATTGACACATTGTATTTTCAAAGGACCGAGATTAATCCTCTTTGCCTATTTTAAGCGCTCACCTACCAAGGTGACAGCCGGTTGAGATCAAAGGAGGACGACAGGAAAGTTAGATTTCTGATCCGATTCAGAAACGACGAGTTCATTAGTGAGTGTGGATCAATTCACTTGGGAAAACATTACCCACTGGCGACGCCGCCACATCAATGGCAGGAGAGATCTTCGCTGTATTTGTCCCAAATCGTGGGATATGCTCGTCGACGAGACGAATCGCCATGCGCAGCAAACAACAGACCAAATCCTGATCAACACCTGGCACACACCCAACATTCCAGAAATGATGGCATTTGTGGTACCCCTCATAAGCTATGGGCATAAACAAACTTTCAAGACAAAAAAAAATTAATGACATCAGTTTCATCACATCCCATTTCATCCGTCGATCATGTCCCGTAATCGGTTCCAGCTCACCTCCGGTTTCAACAACCAAATTTCGTAGAGTTTTGCCAACGGGACAAACTTCCAAAGTTCGGCCTTTGATAGAAGTCCTCGTCCTGAAGTTTTTCAACCTGTATAACCCTGGTGCAGAATCTGTCTCCAGACGAGAGAAGGTTGGAAATTCAGGCGATGTCATTTTTCAGTACATAGCCTAAAAACCTATCAAACGGGTATTAAAGCATTCTCCTCGAACGAGTCCAAACAGGATACACGCTTGGAAACTGTACACAGGAGCCGACGACACCCGCAAAACTGATTATGATGCAGACGTACATGTGAATTCCCAAAGTCAGACTGCCATCCACTCAAACCCAACAGTTGCAGGAAACGCGTCGTCATTGATCTGGTCCATGGACTTGAGAATAAGGGACACGTAATATATTGTGATAATTACTATACTAGCCCAGCTCTTTTAGCTAAACTTACAACTAGGATTCAGATGTTGTGGAACTGTTCGTTACACTCACACAGGAATACCCTGCCCGCAAAACCCAAAACCATAAAATGAAGAACGAGATGACCCATTTTTTGGGGGTGAAAGGTAGGCAATTATTAGTATCGTTTGGCAAAGCACAAAAATCTGTAACACTTTTAACTAATATCAGTAGCAACACCGATTTGGTCCAAAACGCAAATTCGGTGTAATAAGAGCCTGAAGTGGATTTCATTGATGTTATGGAAGCCCAATGGTGTATTGAAGATCTACAAATAAAAAACATGGGTGGAACTGATCTTGCCGACCAATGTTTTCCAAGTACCTACAATCATACACACACAGAAGCTTGAAGTAGATGGTGGAAAAGAGCTTTTTTCCATATGCTGAATATCTGTATTGTGTCAATAGCAGAAGTAATATTCGGCACCCAGCATAGCAGGGAACAAAAAATGTCAGATAACTTGATTTTCATCATAGGGATTGTACAGAGGGCTTGCTGTTGGGTTGTGGAACGTAACACAACAAGTCAGTTGAGATACTATGTTCCTATCGAGAGTTGACAGGGGAACAACAGCACTATCCTGGCAAAACCCCAATGGAAAGAAACGCGACTGCATTGTTTGCAGTAACCGCAAATTAGGCAGGCGAAAACAAGCACGAAGATGATCATGTAAAACAATGTACACAACCTATGTGCATAGTTCCTTGCTTTGAGAAATACCACATCACTTGATTGTAAATTCAAAGATACTATTTGTTTCGACCCCCTCCCCCAATTCAATGTTGGGAAAGGTCCAGGCAAGCCGCAGATTACAATCCAAACCAGCATTGAATTGGGGGTGGGGGTGTGGGGGGTGAGAATTAACATAGCATGATTGTGATGTATGTACCGCGAATACAAGTAAATGTCTTTTTCATTTCAAGTAGTAAACCAAAAAAATCCCCAAAAAAAATCTCATCCAAGTTATTGTTTTTCACATGGAAAAGAAATCTTAGTTACATGTACCGTATGTTGCATGAAATATCACCCATTTGTATTACTTTTCTTTCCAGTGTAAATACTGATCTAAATATTTCATTGTTTTGCTTTTACACTTTAAAAATCTGCACAATATTTTCCTCCTTGTACTTCTCATTTTTTACCAACAGTTTAACATACAAATATATATGAGCCATTTGGTATGTACAGTACATAAAAAAAAAAAAGTGTCTATTACTGCAGAGTGAGGCGCACTTCAATGAAATTGTGCAAGGAAAAAACCCACTGGTGCTGAGAAGTGACATTGGGCTCCCTAGTACTGTGGTAAAGAAGGGTACTCTTACACATAACTGGCTGGTAATGAAAGGGTTAAAAGCACTGGCCTGGGCTGCTTTCTGGAGCATTTATATGGAGAGGCGGCACATATCACACACACAAAAGTAAAGTTGTTGGGACACAACATGCGTCACACCTCTATAGCTTTGAGCCTTGGGTTATCTCCAAAGAAGTTACATGGAAAACAAAATAAACGCTTTTGTCACCTATATAGCAACGTTGCCATCGTATGCTGAACATAAAGCGTATGAACCATTTCCTAATAACTTGCCAGATCAAGTTCCTGAGGGGGGCCAGAAGTATACACTTTATAGCACTCATTGAGTGACACGGATCAAAGTAAATGCATTACATACACCTGCACGCCTTTCAAGGATTACGTCTTTGCCCCTCATCAGACTACCATATAATCACCAGCTCCAGGATTGTCCCAGCGCTCAGGCTACTTTAGCAATTCACTACAACTAGAGTCCGACGTTGCATTCTGCTAGCTGCAGTAACTGTATCTCCTAGGTGCCCTTGTCATTTGAGTAGTATGTCCAGATGGGGCTCCTAGCGCATCTGCTGTAAAATCATTTTTTAAGTTCATTTTTAGGTACTTTCCTAAAAAACTGTGCGTGCGCATCTAATGATAATGATGTATGAATGATGTGCGTGTATGCCCACTAATAATGACGTCATGAAAAAGATTGATGATCGTCACTCGAGGATTTAATATTTAAAATGTTTTAATTGTACTTTTTCTACCCTAAAAGATGTGGCTCCCTACTTAAAAACTGATTTATTAAAATTGAACTTAAAAAATGAGAAAAATATTATGTAAATTAATATTAAAGACGAGTACTAGAATACTGCACTTTGAAAGAGAAAAAAAAGTGCAATTTCAACCTTGCTAATGGCTTTTAGTTGGCAAAACATCGTAAATGTTTGCATCCCTAGTGCGTGGGTAATAATAAAAAGAATAATATTGTGGATTACATGGCTTTTTCGGATTAAGCAAAGGCAAACGTATACTACCGTTGCGATGTTTAAAAATGCTAGAAAAGGAACAAAGAACGGTTGACGAATTCTTTGCACGAGGATGTGCGAATAAAGTATTAATAAATCCTGGGTTAACTAATCGTTTTTACCAAAGAAGTTGCGAGAAGGAAAAGCTAGGCGGTTACCTAATATAGTGATGAAAAGAGTTGTTAGAGACAACTAAACGGTTTGTATAACTTTAAAAATGAATAAAACTTTTTAGGAAAAGTTTAGCAATGACTAAAAAAAGGTAAGTTTAAAAATGAACTTAAAAAATAATGTTCTCAAAAATAAAAATATTATCTTGTTTAATAGTAAAGGAGAATGGAAGAAAAGAAAAAAAAAATAATATTTATCGAGAATGGATGTATTACGAGGAATGTGAAAATATTTATGCAGAACACATTGGACAAATAATTTTCACTAAAAATAAAAGGGTGAAGGTTGATAAACGATCTTATTACGAAGCTGTCACAAAAATTATTTTTCGATCAACAATAAACAAAAAGCCATTGTATGAAATTAAAATTAGCTGACGATTGAGAGGCGTATAGCGGTTAGAAATTGATCTACCTCAACGCGGCGCGGGTAAAAGAGCGCAGATTGTTAAAAAAGACTATATCGCCGCTATCGTGATGAAAATAATCTTTCGCCTAAGAAGGTTCTATTGAGATCGGCATCTGCCATACCTTGAGCTCTGCGCAGTTACCAGCTTCGCTTCTTTGAATTTTTTACATTTTGTTTACTCCATTAATACATTAACGTTAGACGCATAAATTCTTTTCGGGTCTGACTTTTAAGCGGTGCTGGAAAAGTGCGTGCGTAGGCTACGAACGTTTATATAATTATTTTAAAACACGCGGTTACCAACTTGAACGGCGGTTTTATCGGTTAATGCGGTTCCCAGCTTCTTTATAATCTACTGGCTTCATCCACAACGGTTAACTGCGTACATGCTGTACGTTTTTATTAGTGCTCCTCGCTACCGATCGTATCGTGCGGAAGAAACAATAAATCCGCTTGATGAACCTCTTTACGGTTTTCTAACGTACTAATTTGAACTGGGTTGGTCTAGGGAATATATTTAGGATAGGGTACAATAAATTTTGCATACAGCGCTTGCCTTTTTTATCCAAGAAGCGTGAAACTACTTTTTTATTCACCTTAGTTTCTTTTACGCTAATTTATTAATATGCATCCGAGGCCTTTTGTAGTATCCTTCTTCGGACTATAATGACATTTTGTAGTGCTTGAGCGGCAGAGCTCTTTTGTTTTGTTTCGTTTATCCATTTTATTATTTATATAAATATATTTTATTCTGTAGAATTGTTGAGGCACTATAGCGAAAGATGGTAAAATGCCTTGTTGAACTAATACATTTGCGTCATCGAAGATAATCCAAGCGTCGCGGTTAGTTTTAGCAGGTCTTTTTATATATCTAATTTATTTTAAATTAGCTGGCTTACGCTTAATACTTTTTACGAGCATTTTCGCCCATAAACGGTAAAAAGGTATGTCAAGAAAACATGGCGCTGTGATAGGCTGAGATCGGCGATTGTTTTCCGTATCTATCATTGTTTCATAATTGTTAAATATAATTTTTTTTTTTTTACTTACCTTCCATTTCTACAAAAACAGCGAGTTCTTTCGTTGGGGTGTAGGTAAAGACAGCTTTGCTGAGGCTGGTTTTGATGGTTCATTTACCGTCGCTGGATCTTTTTACTAAGCAAGAAATAAACAAAACCTCAATGGCTAAACCAATGGCAATATAGTAGTAATAGTAGCTTGTTTCGTTGCTTTCTGCTTTTTGAATAGCGATGTTGCGGCGCTGTTGCATAACGAGTTTTAGTCTCACCTTTAACAAGTTGTACATTTTTTCTTTATTAAGTTTGGCGAGTTTTTTCCAGCCGCGACTCTTTTGGGTTTTTTCTTTTTTAGCTGGTGTTTCGTTACAGTCGACGGCGTAGCACAGCTTGCGTTGCTCTGGTTGCACATTCTCCAACTCGTTAGTTTCCATCGCTTTTATTATCTATACAAGATTCTTCTTTCTTTTTAAATGTTTTGCAGTAATTGGTGTTGCACTGGTGGCGCGAGCATGCTTCCGTACTTGTAGTATATTTCACACGCTACGGTAGAAAGCATGTAGAAATGAATGGATCTTTTCTAAATCTGAAATTAATTTACCTTCATCATCAATTTGAAATTGATGACCGTATAAATCAATACGATTTAAACTAAATCCTAATAGTTTAGCGTATAGCGTTAGAATAGCGCTACCTAAAGACTGCGTTATATCACGACCTAATTTGGTTTCGTATTGCGTGAGTAATACATCTCGCCTCCGTAGATAAAGCTTCAATGTCGTTGATGGAATACTCTCTTACCAAAATCTTTTCAGATCTCCTCCCGATACAACGGATAAAGACGTTTATCTCGTAGTTTTTGCTTCAACAATATATCGTCGTTTATATCACCCATAGCGGGTGGTGGGCTTAACGCGGACGCTGACGCAGAGTGGATTTCGTTTAATAATTTATGTACTTCTTCCATTTTATTATAAGTATCTATATAAAAATCAGTAAAATTACTAACGACCTATGAGTAATTACTAACGACATATGAGTAATTACTAACGACATATGAGTAATTGATAACTACATATGAGTAATTACTAACGACCTATGAGTAATTGCTAACTACCTATGAGTAATTGCTTAACTACCTATGAGTAAATTTAACTAACTATGAGTAATTGCTCAACGACCTATGAGTAATTGCTAACTACCTATGAGTAATTGCTCAACTACCGATGATAATTGCTCAACTACCGATGAGTAATTGCTAACAACCTATGAGTAATCTAGTCGCGTATTTCATAATCGGTAGGTTGATCTGTTTTAAATTAATTTGCGATGTTTAACTCGTTTAAATTTTCATGAATTTCCATTCTTGTCTCTTTTGTTGGCATGACATCATTTTCTCGAAGACAATCTTCGAAAGAGTCTCTATCTTTACAATAAAATAAACACACCCATTTGAGTTGCTCTCAAAATCTTTTAATACACTATTATATTTTTGTGAAATGACCCAACAGCTGTGATGCTTGTGTCGACCGCTGAAAGCTAATAGCGATAACTCATGCTGTCGTTGATCTTTCAAAAACTTTTTATATTGCAATCCTTTATTTGCGCTACAATCATCGATGATAAACAACGTTTCGTTTCCTTCGTATACGTCACTATAAATTTGTAAAGCTTTATCTAATGAAATATTGTTTAAATCGTTAACCAACACTCGCTCATCGCTCCAAATCCATTTTCTATTTTTTATAAGCGTCGTTGATAGCGATAGTGGAGCATAATACAACTATATATTCAAAATATTTAAAATATTTTCCAACAAATTTAAAATAAATTCAGTTTTTCCGCATCCAGTTTGACCACAAATTAACGCAACGTGTGGATATTTAGGTAACATTTTCTTTTTAATATTAGCGATTAATTTTAATAATCGACAGATTCAAAACGTCCATTTTTAATATTAAGTTGCGCGTCCATAACAATAAAAGTATACATAGACAATTCACCCGCAGCTTCTGCTTCTTTTTCTATTTGAATAGTAATTCCTTCAGATAAGTTTTGTACTCGTCTTCCGCTTCCGTGTATTTTATTGTCGGTGCTCGTTCTCATATCTAAAAATAAACCGTATCGTTTGCTTAAATAATCAGCTTGTTTAACGTTGGATAAATCTAGAAGCTTGTACGACTTGTATAGCGTGTTGTTGTTTTGAATCGCCGAAATATTTTGAAATTTCTTCCCAATGTTGATACCTTTTCATTCCGTGCGCGTAGAGTTGATTAGGAACGCCTTCGATCGTTATTGAAAATTTATTAATTTTTGGATTATAAAATTTATTTGATTCTTGTACGTCGGGTTCTTTGAATAAAAACAATATTCCTTTCATACTTTTTGCGGGGGTATTTAAATTTATATTCCACGTCGTATCTTTTTGTTTAACGGAGGTCACGCTCTGTCTTAGTACGCGATCAAACAATATACTCAACCCGGTTACTATATTGATTTTTAATCGTTCGAGCGAGTTCTGGCATATGAACGACTTGATATTCTAAAGAAATTCCACTTATGATATATTTAGCATTATCATCAGTGCTTTTAATAACGTTAGAAATTTATTAACACGAGTTCGTAAGTCAACCGATCTCGATACCCGATTGGTAGTAGGGTTGATGATCGGTCAACAATTCAAAATCCAGCGGAATGTAATATCTATTTTATACGTATCCGCGATAGCTTTATCTTTCCTCCGTTACCCGCAGGAACCTTATCGCTAGCGTCTACTCGCAATTTAGTTACGTTTGCATTTTCGATTCCTTGATACGCTAAATTATCGCGTTGATCTTTGTTTAACCATTCGTCTTTATAACAATTGAACACATCCGCATCGTCTAAGAAAATATTTCATTTCCTTCCATTTTAATAATTATATGTTTTACGATCGCTCTACCAACGTTTTGTACCAACGTTCTCGTATCATCATCTGCGCTAACAAGATCAATGTTGAAAGCTAATCGAACCGTATTCGGAACGATAACGTCGTTCATTCCTAAATTTGGAAAACGAACCGTCAACAATTGATTTTCGGTAATGGTACTTGGATTGTTTGTAATAACAACTTTTTGACGCAATCCTTTTATACCTCTAGGTTCACTTATTCTTCTGTATGGATCGAGCACATCTCCGTACGTATTATTAGAAATATATTTATATTTACAAACTATAAAATATTTTATCTTTTAAAAATAAAATGGTATCTATAGCGATGATGATTGGAGGTGCGGTAGTCAACGCGTTAGCATTTACCGGATCAAATTTTTATTTAGTAATTTACGAGGTAACGACGCTCAACAAGAACGTAAAAGACACGATTTAGCGCTAGAACAACTTTCGAAAGCTAGAGACGAATTTAGTAAAAGCGTTTAAAATATCTAGATTATTTAAACGAGAAAATACAAAAGAATCGAGCGCCGTAAGAACGTTTAATAGCATCGACGAAGCGATGAATAAATATTCACGAGTTACGGGTCAACAAATAAATTTACCGAAAGATTTATGCGACGAACCGCAACTAGAAGATTGTTACGTTTCTAGTGAGGATCAAAAACGCGAGAAATTATATTTATCGTACTAGGAATGAGTATAGTAGGCTACGCGAATTATAAATTATTAAAAAGATAAAAAGTAATTATAAAATGGCAGGAAAGTACGATCTTATGGAGATGGATCCATTATTAAAAGATCTTGATAAAGAGGAAGATGAAGATGATGTAAACGTGGATGATGTAAATGATCAACAACAAAAAGAAGATGAAGAAAGATTAGCAAGATTACGAGGCAGTGAGACGTATTCAATACCATCGTCAGATAGTCGTTATATTGAAAACTTTTATAAAATTGTAACAGGAAAAATTGGAATATAAACCACCCCAATACGAAAAAATTTCACGTACTTGACGATGGTATTTATTTTATAGACGCTGAAAAAAGCGTCAGAGTTGACGCTTGATAAAGATATTAGAACTTTTGCATCGTTAAATTATATAGCCGATAGAGCCGGTAAAGAGGGCTTTAGCCAGACTAGATTTATGAAAGAACAATTGGGTATAATAAATTGGGTAGAACTAAACTAAAAATATCACCAGAGATACAAGAAGAAGCGGCTAAAGTTTAAAAAAAAACTAGAAACACCTACGGTCGTTATCGATCGATCGCCTCTTCGTAGAAAGCAAGTCGTATGTTACCAACTACACCTCCAAAGGAGACGAATACGAGTGGGGCAACGATGATATTCAGCTAAGTAATCTACAAAGCGATGCGCAAGCGTCTAGAGCAGGCAAATAGGACGGTTGAAGAATTTATTGATTTTATGGCGCAAGAGGCATCAGCGGTAGAAGAGACAAATGTATAGCGTGAAATAAGGGTTACGCGGATCTTATGAAAACAGCTCAAGGGCACGAGGTTAAAATTAAAAGCTGAATTGTACGCGCGAAACAAAGAATTAACAATGGTTAGAAGAAGAATCGCTCTTGATCTGGGAGATGAAGATGTGAAAAAACAACTCGTTCATCGGGCGGAATTATTAAATGAAATATCGGTAATTGAAGAACAAATATACAAGTATGATGAAAAGAGTATTAGTCAACTAAATAGAATAAAAGAAACATTATATAGAATAAAAATATAGACAAAACGTTGGGTGAAAGAATTAGAACTTTATTTGAGAACAAGGTATAACTATAGTCAGTATATTAACGGCTTTTAGTATGACCATCGCTTTTATCGTTGAATCGATCGGTAATGCTGTAAATTCAGTTTTACCTAAACCTATACCACCTAAACCTGCCACCAAAACCTATACCTCCAAAACCCACGCCTCCAACACCAAAACCGCCAGAACCGAGCGGAGGCGTAAAAGAGTGGATACAAAAAACATTAAAAAATCTAGCTAATGTATTAGCTAAACTAGGAGCAAAAGCTTTAGCCGCTTTACCGGCTATTATCGGATCTATAGTAAATTGGTTATTTAAAACAGCTTCTAACGTGGTTACGTGGGCAGCAGAACATTTATGGCTAGCTTTGACAGGGGTTGGTGTTTTAATTTTAACTTATATGCAGAAAACGCTAAAATAACAATTCGTAAATCATAACGCCGAGTCCGGTTAAAACTGCAAAACCAATAATTAAAGAATGTTTTCTTCTTTGTGGTTATCATCGCTAGAAAGAACATCTTCTAAAGGGTCTTTGGTTGTGTATCATCTAAAGAGTCTTGGGTTAGTAAAGGGGAGATTCTAGATCATTAGATTCTTCCACGTGCTTTGCGGGTAACGTCGACGTTGATTGTAAAGGTAAAATAGGAAGAGGAACTGGTTCTGAATTTGTATCTAAATTTAAACCCAACGAGAATTCACTCGTCGCGATTAAAATATTATTGTTGTATCCCGCGTACGTACCTATTTGTAAATTCATATCGCTCGGCATCATGTATAAATTTTCTCCGATACAAAAGTTTAATTGAGAACGAGCGTATTGTAAAACATCTTGATATCGTTGAATAGAAGATTGTAAATCAACTGGAGAATCAATCTCGGCATTTACTATATTTATAAATTCACGCTGAGCGTCTAAACCGACGCCACTCGCTAAAATGATGTTTTTGCTTGCGCTTGAGCTCCCAATAACGCGTAGACGTACGTTCTTATAGAATCGTTTACGCGTTCTGTGCCGATATCCGTAAAACCTTGAGCTAATTTAGAATCGAGTATGTACCCAACCCAGCCTCGTTCAGCTTTTAAAGATTGTTCTATATAATCGATCGTAATGTAATCTATGTAAGGCTCAAACTTTTGTTTTGGAACATCTTCAAGGTCTTGCTTAAATTTCAGAATTTTTATTTTGGTTATACTTGCCGTTAATAAAACGAGTATCAACAAATTTTACCGGTACAGCCGTATACACACCGCTTTTTTCATAAGCCGTACCTAAACCCTCAGAGTTTACATCTACTCGTTGTCGCCAACGAACATCTGGCGATGCATGAAATTCTCTACATGTAACATTATACGTGTTGATGTCTATATTATTTTCAATCGCGCTCCAAATTGGATTCAAAGGTTCGGGATACTCTGTTCTTTTAGTATTCGTCTAATTTGATAATATACGTGAAACCCTAAAAAACTACGAATCATCCGATCTGAATGGTATAAATGTTTCCAACTCACACCGCAACCCGTCGTACTACACCACGTTGCAAAATTTATTTTGATTTTGATAAAACGGTTTAGGAACAAATCTCCATCGACGTACATCCAAGTAATTATAAACGCGTGGTAACCTGTAATTTTGAAAAGGATTACTCAGTTGTACGTTAAAACTCGTTTTCGTTGACGTAAATATTTAGACTCGTTAAATCGCTAGCGTTAAAATTTTGAGGCGCTGTAAAATTTCCAGATTGCGGATATGAAAATGTAAAATTACTCTTGAACGCTAATGGAAACGTTATTTTATTATAATAAAATTATAAACTTTTAATATTAAAATGTATCATACCATTGAAGTTGAAATTGAAAAAATGGCGGGTCGATTCAATTAAACGATGTTATCGATAATCGTGATGGTAATCTCGCGATAACATTACTTAGCGTAAACATTTGGGTAGGATATTATAACGTGCGTAAAAAAGAAAGAATAATCTATCGTACGACGGGTGAGCAAGAAGATGTCATCAAGATTGTCGAAGCGGGACTTTACAATATTAACGAAATTATCGATATTATAGTAAAAGATGCGCCTTGGATAACGTTTACTATAGATAAAACAACGGGTGTCTTTTTACTAAATTTAACTCAAGAAAACAAATCCGTTAAATTTACATCTGGGTTAGCTTAATTTACTCAGGCTTCATAATGAATTTCTAACCGTAGGAGAATATAGTAAAGATTGACGTGCAACTTTTTAAAATTTTATACATTCATTGCGATCAAATTTCTACTACCGATAATTATTACAACGGTAAACCGTGTACCATTTTAAACGCTTTTCCCTTGCAAGACAAATCGTTCGGAGAAAGTATGTGGATGGAATATAAAATCCATTATTTAAAACATTAAAAGTCGGTACTTTTAAACATTGAGTTTTCAAATTAAAGATCAAAGGGTAGAGACATAAATAATCACGGTTTCCCTGTTATTTTAAATCTTGAAATCATATAAATATGGCAAGTATTTACGGACCTAGTCGAACGAGCGGTAGCGCTAGCGTAATTGGAGATGAAATTGTACATACATTACCTAGCGAAATTTATGAACATCACGGATATCTCAACAGAGATGAAATTTTACAAAGAATACCTCTAGTCGAAAAATACAACGTCGTACTCGGATGGTGGGATGTGAATAAACTACCTTTTTACATGTTTAACGTGGCGCCGTCATACTGTAGTTTATTAGTACATTTTACAAAAGCTAATGTTTTTACTTCGTTTTCTTCGACGCGCGGTTATGGGGCCAGCATTTATTATATTCCTTCTCCTGGGGATAAAAATAATGTATTTTATTTTATCGATGATGAAATGTCACATTTAAGATACGAAATGTGTTTTAAAATACGAGGCGGTCAAAACGTTTTTGTAGAGGCGACCTTTTTCGGTGCGCTAAATTCTAAAATCTGTTTCAATATAAAAATTAAAACTTTACCGTTAAATTAAATTTTTAAATTTATACTATAATAAATATGGCGAGTATTTATGGACCTAGTCGAACGAGTGGCGTTGTAGCTGCTGCTAGCGTAATTAAAGATGAAATTGTACATACATCACCTATTGAAATTTTTGAAGAAACTAGATATATCAGTCCTAGTAAACTTGGGCGAAATGTCAACTTTTCTTCTTTTTATTATTTTGATGATTTTGATTTTGAAACTTTTTGGTATCAAAATAAAATACATTTCTACGTAAATGATTTATTATAGTATTCATTATATGCAAAAATGAATAAAGGTGAAAATAATTCTTATTCTATAGTAAAAAGTGAACAAATTGATGATGATGATGATCGATCATCTACCCAAATTGAGTTCCCTATAGGAGATAACTTTTCTTTTTCTAATGAACCGAGTTATTTAGAATGTGTAATATGTTTCCGTTCAAAATATTATGCTAATTATGCCGAAATCTATTTTCAAGGGACTTTTTTTGGCTCTTTGAAAACGGGGATATGCTACGAAATAAAAGCAAAAAAAATTCCAATTAATACTTTTCCCATAGATTAAAAAGTTTAAAAAAAAAGTATTTATCTATTAATAAAAACTAATGAGCGTACCTATAGAATCAACGAATGTACTTTATCCATATTTACCCTCTATGACGGATAATGCTAAATCATTTCGATTGCAAAAAATCGATGATATTCAAAAAGAATTACGAATCGAAATAAATCATCGTGAAACCGTCTATAAAAAATATAATAAAATTATCAACGCTTGTAGTATCGTAGAAACTCTCGCAGAATTGGGTTGTATGGGAGCGGGAGCTATTGGAATCGCCAGTATCGCCAGCGTTGTATCATCACCCGTAGGATTTGCTTTAGAAGGTTTAGCTTTAGGGTTGGGTGGTGCGGCGTTTGCTCTCAGATACGCTAAATATAAATTATCTAAAAAAGCTAAAAAACATGATGAGATACGAGTTTTAGCATCGTCTAAACTCAACACGATCGAAAACCACGTTTCAAAAGCGATCGAAGACGGCGTCGTTACTGCAAATGAATTTTTACTCGTATACGAAGAACGAGATAAATTTTCTAAAATGAATGAAAAAATCCGTAACAAACCGGTTAAAGATGCATCTATGTTAGCTAAAACAGAGATCAAACCCGTCGATGTAAATGTAGAAAAAAAAGTTATTATAGAAAAACTTTTAAGTTTAAAGTAAACTTTACTGTAAGTAAATCTTATTATAATCAAAAACCCGCTTTGCAAGTAACAGAGCGGGTAAAAACGTCAGATAGACCTCCCCCGTATGCCCCAGCGGCGCAAACGCTGTAATTCAAATTTTTAATTTCTAGTCGTTATAAATTAATATAATGTTTATAATTTTTACATATTTTTTAGCTTTCGTATTCTTCATTTTCTTCATTTTCTAAAAAGCTTTCATCTTTTATATAAGCAAAAAGCTTTCCCAAATTACCTACTGAAGCAGCGATTTTTAACGGTTCATTTTCAACAAGAGGAGCGTAAAACTGTATTTGTTTGTCTAAAGATGAAATTTATAATAAAATGCTAAATAAACCCATAGCAAATGTAGCTGAATAAGACGGTTGTTGTTTTTTATCCGTGTAACCCAATTCTAAAGATGCGCTGAAAAGACTTGAGTTATCGCTAAAAAAACTAATGTAATCTAAACTATACATGTTTAAATTAATTTTAGTGCTGACTTGCAACATTTTTTTAAGTTTAAAAAAAGCGCTGCTTTCAACTATATACGGATATTTATAAACGCCAGCTTTAAGTTGTCTGATAATTCAATTAAATCCGTTCTAACTAACGTATTAATACTCACGCTGTCAATTTCTCGTTTGTTTTCACCGCACGATCCAACTATGCAAGTTTCGATATAAATTCGTTCGTTTTTAACATAAATTATCAATGATACTTTTCGTTTTATACTACGAGTCATTTTTTGTAAATGTTTTAAATTAACACTAAATTTAATTGGGTTTTTACATTTAAATTTAAAAAAGTTTTCTCGATTTATTATTACATCGACGAATATTTTTTCTGATAAATCCATCTCTGTACAATAAAAACCATTATAATCTACTTTAAAAGTAGCCTTTGATTGAATAGCCGCTAAAATGTCTATTAAACTTTTAAACGTATACCCAGATTTTATTTTTAAATAAAAATCATAGTCATTGTCTTTCTTCAGTGCGCTTCTCGGCTGAGCGCTAGCTTTTTTCACAGCTATAGCTTCATCATAGTTTTCAAATTTAATATCGCTCAACAAATCTTGTGTTGGTGACTTCTTTGGTGTTATTATTTCATATTCTTCTCTTCTTTCTAATCTTTTCGTTGTCATCTCTTCTCACTATTAAACAAGATAATATTTTTTTTCTCATTTTTTAAGTTCAATTTTTAATAAATCATTTTTTATATCATTTTCTACATACACCTAAAACATTTTTTTAAGTATTAAATCTCAAGTGACGTCATCAATCTTTTCATGACGTCATTATTAGTAAAAGCGCACATCATTCATACATCTTTTTTACATCTTATCATTAGACACGCACAGTTTTTAGGGAAAGTACCTAAAAAATGAACTTTAAAAAATGATTTTTAAGTAGATGCGCTAGGAGCCCCATCTGACATACTACTCATTGGGTTATTTAACCTAGGAGCTACAGACTTTGACTCAGGGGAATTTTGGCTCCTCTTCAATATCTCAAAAACTACTACCTTCATTAGAATTCCCTTTATAAAGAATGAACCAGTTATAAGTCAGCTTTCTTTTGAATGTATTATCAACGATCAGTACCGATAAAAATACAAACATTTTGACTCTTTTTTGACAGAGCAACTCACCGAGTAAATGAAGTTCCATGCCTTCCTGCGGTAAAGTCAAATTAGATAGGTTCCATTGATTGATGTCTGCTATTGCATACGTACTTTCATATGAGTTCCAGACTGTGATTAACTTGGCGCGACTCATGACGTCACAACCGAGAATCCAGAAAGGTATGGATTCTACGATATGTTGTGCATAAGGAATGAACGTGCAAGGAGATATTAGTAAACGGCTGTTTGGTGGCGTTACGCGTTTAATAATAATAATAATAATAATAATAATAATAATACAGATTTTTAGCGCACATATCCACCTGCTGGGCGCTCAAGGGCGGAAACAAAGAAAACATGAAAACAAACAATATACAATGATAGCATAGGGAAAAAAATAAAAATTATGTACCGAGATACATGACCTACAATGCAATTACAAATATACATCATCTTTGAAGAGTTGTGACATAAGATGAGTTTTAAGCATCGACTTAAATCTGGTTATACTATGACAAGATTTGAGTTTAGTTGGAAGATGATTCCAGAGTCTCGGAGCTGCGACAGAAAACGACCTTTTCACCCCAGTTCCGTTTTGAAGTTGGTTCCTTTAGGAGTGACATGTTGCTGGAGCGCAAATTGCGTGATGGAGTGTAGACTTTAAGCAGTTCAGAAATATAAATTGGAGCAATGTTATTAAAAGATTTGTGAACAATTAGCATCAGTTTAAAAACAATTCTCTGTGAAACAGGAAGCCAGTGCAGTTCTTTCAAGATTGGCGTGATATGGCATGACTTTCTGAACAAAGTCACAACACGAGCTGCTGTGTTTTGTATGTGCTGAAGACGAGATATTTGATTCTGCAGGAGACCGTAAAGGAGAGCATTCCACGTTATCGAGCCGTGATGTGACAAACGCATGTATAATTTGTTCAGCAGCACTCTTATTCAAGTATTTCTAATTCGGCTTATATTTCTGATATGAAATGATGATATGCGAACAATGTTGGAGATATGTGGTTTTAAAGTCATTGTCGAGTCAAATATAACACCCAAATTACGTGCTTGTAATGAGGGGTTATCTGAGTCACCAATTGTAATAAATGGAAGAGAAACTTTAGACAATTGCTGACGTGATCCAAATAGAACAAATTGTTTTTTCATCGTTCAATTTCAGGAAGTTTTGTCTCATCCAACTTCGAATCTCTTGAATACATTTCTCCAGTGTTTTAATACAGGAATCGGCAGGTTCTTGAGAAGATTTAAAAGTAATGTAAAGCTGCGTGTTATCAGCGTAAACATGGTAATTTAAATTATACTTCAAAATGATATCACGAACTGGAAAGGTATAAACAGTAAACCACTGTGGGCTGAGCAAAGAGCCTCATGGGGTACAGAATAGTCAAGAATAACAGGCTCGGAGATAGCGTTACCAATACAAACATGCTGAGGCCTATTTAAAAGGTAGGACTTACACCAATCCAGGGCTGTGCCATGTATTCAAGATGATATTGAAGGCGGGAGAGAAGGATTTTATGCTCGACCGTGTCAAAAGCGGCGCTTAAGTCTAACAAAACTAATGCAGTGATTTTCCCCTCATCCATGGCAGATAAAATGTCATTGTTGACGCGAAGAAGAGCAGTTTCCGTTCCATGAAATGGTTTGTAGGCTGACTGAAATGTGTCCGACAGGTTATTAGCACGAACATGGTCAGCGATCCGTGATGAAACAACTCGCTCGATTGTTTTTCCAAGGTACTTTAAATTCGCTACTGGTCGGTAATTTTTGAAAACTTCCTTGTCCAAATTGGGTTTCTTTAGGAGTGGTTTAACATGAGCAACCTTCTGGCTATTAGGGAAACAACCGGAAGAAAGAGATATGTTTACAATAATTGTGATATACATCAATATTTTGTTTTATTAGCGAAGTTGGCACTGGATCAAGTTCACATGATTTTGATGGCGATTTCATGATGAGTTTCTTGATCTCCGTAACACTAGTAGGCTCAAACATGGACAGTCTACATTGTGGATCCTTGCGTGATGGTGTTTGTGATAGAATGGCAGGTACTGAGGGAAAAGAACGACGGATATTCTCAATTTTTGTGACAAAAAAGTTTGAAAAAGCATTTGCGAGGTCCTGATCGGAGTGTGTAGATGGAAGCACTGGAACTTTGGGTTTATGAAGCAGCTTTTCAACAATGTTAAAGAGTTTTTTTCTGATCACCAGAGCTATCTTCCACAAGAGATGAGTAGTGAGTTATTTTTGCCTGGTTAATCATGTTCTTCACAATATCACGTTGATTACAGTATTCTTGCCGATGTACTCCAAGTTTCCCATTGTCACGCCATCTTCGCTCAAGTTGACGGCGGATTTTCCTTGCAGCACGGATATCATCATTGAACCAGGGGGATTCAGATTGTAGTTTAACAGTTCGAGTTTTTTGCGGAGCATGATCATCCAAGATGTTACGGACAGTAGATTCAAATAGACTGACACAAGAATCCAGCTCACCATCTTCAAGGTTTACATTTTCCAGTTGAGATTCAACATCATGACATAAATCTTATTTACTTTTTTCCAGTGACGAGTAGTTACAGAAATAGTAGGTATGGGAGGTTTTTGAAGGTTCAAATTTACCATGATTGCATAATGATCAGATAAGCCAGGATGAATAGTTATATTCGAGATAAGAGGTGAAGTATTTTCACGCGTTTTCATGAGGTCAAGACAGTGACCATACCGATGAGTGGGTGCTGTGATGTGCTGTATAAGTCCATGAGCAGAGAGCAGATCTTTAAACTGATTTGCATAATTGTTTGAAATAATGTCCATATGAATGTTAAAATCACCGGTTAAAATAATGTCAGATGGGTGTAAGAGATAATCGACAATTAATTTTTCAAATTCCTGTAGAAAACTGGAGAAGTTTACATGTTTACCATCAACATCCCTTTCTGGTCGATAAATATTAACAAGGCGAACAGATCTAGAGTTGCACGTTACCTCAGCATGCAGAGATTCAAATGTTAGGGTAGTCAATGTTAACACTTTTCATACTGACAGATAAACTGGACCTAAAGAGTAGTGCAACCTCCACCGGTCTTTATTGGTCTGGGGATATGATGGAGAGAGTAGCCAGCAGGAGTACACTCACGGGGTAGCAAGTCATCATCAGGTTTAAATCATGTCTCGGTTATGGCAACAAGATCCAAATTGTTTTTGAAGTACAAAGTCAACAAATTCATCCGATTTGTTACATATGGATTGAGTGTTCAAGACACAGAGGTGAAGTTCAGACTCATCGTGAACATTTGGAGTTGAAGTTATGCCATTGTCGCTTGTTGGATGTGGTTGAGTTCACTGCTGGGGGTTGGTAATGCTGGAGTGCTAGTTGTGTAAGTCTGTCCATTCTACGGCGACCAGCTTTTTACCTCTATGTGCGGCGGTATGTTTGGGGTTGATTAGCAAGTTATTCCAAGACAGTTCAATTGACTCAATGCTGAATAAGATAAAGCTACATCGGTACATGGAGCATTGCAAAGATTGAGTAGTTCATTGCGGCTGTAGGAAATTTTATGGAGCTGAGTGGCGTTTGTGGGTGTGTTGATCAGTGTTTCAGGTCCAGGGTTTGGGTTTATGTCACCAGAAATTAAGAGTTCCAGGTGAAAGGTGGCAGATGAACTTCGTATATTATGATATAGGACGTCTCAAGAATTTAAGATGGCGGATTTGAGGTGAACAATCTGTAGATTGCATCTTGTAGACATCTACTGATGAGTCATTGAGACACAATGGTCTGGATCGATAGCAGGAGTAGAATAAACAGGATGTAGACCTCCATTGTCTGATCACAAAGTTGTTGATCCAAACAAAAGGCTTGTGGTCAAGCTACAGGTTATAATCTCTAGCTACAGGTTATAATCTAAATCAGAGTTGACTGCACAAATAAAATGAAGATCCAAAATGTGTATACACTCAACAGTAAAATCTTACTGCACAGACAGACAAAAAAACTAAAGTTTTTTACTTATTATAAGAAAACAAATGTACAAATACTCACATAAAACGTCCAGTAGATTCCAGGTGTAATAAGAAATCCACTAGTATAAAAATGAAGACAAACTTGTAGCTACAAAACACTTACTTAGCACAAAAACTGGAGAGCTGTTATGAGTGGCTGCTTGTTAGGCGCTCAATAGCAAATAGCTCAATAGGCATTTTAGTGATACACAATCAAGGCGATTAATTATAGAGGCACTCTGTTGTTGTGATGGATGAACTCAAACTAGCTGATGAGAGGGAGACTATATACCACCACATGGAAAATTATTCATGAGCTCTCTGGAAGGACAAGAGACAAAATGTTAAAGTCAAGAAGAGAGATGGAACAGCTCCTGCTGGTGACAAAGAACTCAGTATTCGGATAATGGAGAGTACATCAGCTCCTTATTCAATAATGACAATGGCCCACCATTCTCTGAACTAGTCTCCATCTGCTGATAAGAACCTGCCAATCTGTACTGATCCACCTACGCCGCAGGGGGGATGTACAGGCTCCATTGTTGTTAGTCATAATAGTTGACTATGTACTGAAAAGGGCCACTGTTGGGTTGCAATACATCCACAAGTTGTGACATATCCTCGTCAGTCTATAGGAGATTTACAGCCAAGCTGCTTAGCAACCCGGACTTTGCGGACATCGCCCTTCTAGAGTCTACAGTACCACGGTCCCAGGTTCAGTTATATAGGACAGCAGCAGCGGCGGCGGAAGATCTTGGTCTCGTCATCAGCATATCCAAGACGTCCGGAGTACATGACATCAAGTGACCCTCGTCCCACACTTGAAGTCTATGGCAGTCCCATCAACCATGTGACCTAATTCAGATACCTCACGGATCTCTGATCGCATCCAGCGCAAACGACCTAAACAATTAAAAGCACTGGCCTGGGCTGCTTTCCGGAGCGTTTATATGGAGAAGCGTACATATCACTATAAAAGTAAAGTTGTTGGACACAACATGCCGTCACACCTCTATGGCTTTGAGCCTCGTTATCTCCAAAGAAGACATGGAAACAAAATAAACGCTTTTGTCACCTATATAAACGATTTTGCCATCGTATGCCGAACATCAAGCGTATAGACCGATTTCTAATAACTTGCCAGATCAAGTTCCTGGGGGCAAAGTATACACTTTATACTCATTGAGTGACACGGATCAGTATACATACACCATGCACGCCCTTTCAAGGATTCCGCCTTTGCCCCTCATCGAACTATATCGAACAGCTACTTTAGCAATTCCTACAACGAGAGTCCGACATTCTCATGAAACTGGTCAGAGTATACTGTTGAAACAATTATTACAACTCGTAAGTCACTGTTTACATGGTGCTACTGAAGTAAACGTGTATATTCTTCTATAGTGTTACCATGGCAGCTAATTCAGCCAGAGCGGTTGGTTGGAGTAATAGATAAAAGTAACATTACCAGACCAGCCCAGTCTATGAGTATCTCGAACCCGGCTTTCCCGGGTTCGGCAATTACTAAGATCAAAGGCAGTGCTTGGTAGTTTATGGACTACAAACAGACACGGCCCTCTGGAGGGTCATGAATTAGATCAACTATAGGTTTTGGTTTTCCCAAGTGAGGTTGTTACTGACCACATTCTAACTGTACACTGCACCACCAACAACCTGACAGCGCTTGCGCATTGGTGGTATAGGTCGTTGGTTTGGGAATACCAGGCTCGCTGATAGCAGTAATTGATAGCTCTGAAACCCCGGGAAGTTTAAACTCCTTCTGTGTCCTTGGGGTATAGGACTTAGTAACCCTGAGGTACAAACCCTGGCAAGCTGTCAAGGTCAGTCCAAGTTCTCTCCAGCCAGTGCAGCAGAGATTGCCCTGCCCTGGCCTGCACTGTGATATGTAACTCATGGCCAATATTGGGTCAATTTGGCTGGCCCAACTGCCACACACATTCTATCTTTGTTTGAAAACCATAATTGTTTTTTAAATGTTGAACACTGTTTTCGTTTCCTGGGTTACATCAAAAGAAAGGAAAATATGGATGGACCTGATTTACAGTAAACGGTATTGTTGCACTCTTAATACTAAAGTGTACATGTAAAATCAACCTTTTAACAGTTCGGTGAGTGACAACACTTTATTAAGTTAAATTCAATTCAAAGAATGTGTTGAAAGTGTTGAATTAACACGGAGTCAAGTGTTAATTTAACACTTGTGAAAGTTCAATCCAACTTCATAAAGAATTGTCACTGATCGAACATTTTAAGATGTTTATTCAAATTTCAAAACTAGTTTAAGAGTGTGTTCAGCAAGAAGTAAAAGGTGAATTGATGAAGGAATTGAATTAGAAAAAACACAGTTTAAAAAAAGTAGACAATATATGCCTATTTCATCGAATTTTCACCAACATTTATTTAACAGCAATTGAGGAATAATTTTTTTAAACAAATTGTGTTACTACACATATGAACTCCCCACTGAAAGTGCCGAAAAAACTACAAATTTGAATTTGTCTAGTCACTAAGCATGGACAAATTAAGGGTGACACTTTAAATTGTCCGTGCTTTAAGTGAGTAGGTCCAAGTCTAACTATAGCTACTGCAGCTATACTCATGGGTTAGATTTAGCCAGTCCCTGAGTGCACAAGTGATATTTCCAGCAGAGATATGTGCGAACCCCTGTTAGCCAATGTTGGAGACACCAACAGAAGTGACCAACTTAAGAAAATAAAATGACGAACTACATTGAAGATCAACATTGAAGATCAACATAAAAGAAATAATTATAAAACCGTAGGGAAATCTTTTGACACTTTCCCCATCAATGAAACTTAAAAACAATGCTTCAATTTTATGACGTGTTTGGAGAAAGCTGCTTTCGGTATCTGTAAATAAGCGATGTTTAAATGAATGCCTGTAGTATTACAACAATGCTGAGAAAGACTTAACTAATGAACTTGGCATTGGACACATATAAAAATCTACCTTGACCAAACTAAACCCACCACCAATTATTATAGACTTTTTTAAATTAGTTATATTGAGCACACATAAAGCACTGGACCTGCGGAATTCTTTCTTCATTCATTCATATTAACGTTGATTTATTGTTAAGGTTATCCTGTGAGTGATGTATAATTACCAATTTTAATATAGGCTTTCCAACTCAATCATTCAAGCGACACCATTGAACATCTCAAATTGTTTTCGTATGTTCGTATTCCAAGCTGATTTCTGTTCAAATTCATCCTTTATTTTGTGTTTTACACAAGTCCAATCATGTTAAGATCATTAAGGTTTATGCCTTCAGCTGAGTGAACATTGCAACTTTCTTAGTATCTATATCAATTGTTAGTACTAGTAGGTATCAGATTTGTGCTAAATCCACTATCAATTCTGTCGATAACAAAAAGTGTACAACACAGTGCGTGTATATCGCTCTATTCAGGCCATAGGATAATTGATACATGATCATCTGCACCTACCATTGCTCCAAATGTATGGCCCCTGGGTGGGTTGTTACATCTCCAAGTTTCGGTAAAAGTCATTAACTCCAGACCCATGGTCTGGCTATATGGGACCTTATTTTGGTAGCTCATGAGTATGTTTGGGCTAGCCAGAGATTTAAGTGTTTTGGGATCATGGTAAAAGCGGTAGCGAAGCTTGGAAATTGCCCTTTCACGTTACTGAGATAATTCTATTTCGGAAACAAGGTTTTTTTTTCATGGAAACACAGAATACAACGATAAAATATCTCAGCAGGGGAACGATTTTCGTTCAAACACTTTGCATAGTTAAAATCGTGATGGTTTAAAAATGAATTTGCATAGCAAAATAATTTTTGTATAGCAATCTGTGAATTTTGTGTAGCAAATTTAAAAATGCTGGTAAATTACAGTATGTAGTGTATAGGTAAAGGTGTTTGGGTAAAGGTGTTTTTTAAGGGTTACATTGTCGTTTGGGCCCATAATATGAATGTCCAACCCATTTTACCATAAATAATAATTTTTAGTGTCCGAAATTGAGAGCCACAGGTGGTAAAAAAAACCCTGTGTAACTATTTCGCCATAATTGCAGCGTAAATATTCATGAAAGGTCCTCCGGTCCATTTTCTTTTGTTATTACATTATTATATCGATCGACCTAAACAGAGGCAAAACAACATCAATCACTGCGACATGTTCGCGTTTTTCAAAGTGAATTTCGCTGAGTGTAACTTTACTTGTGGTGGCATAATTCAAGCTTTGTCCCCTATTACAGTGTACAGTGTATGTGTTAAGTGTTAATCACTCTTCAACTATAACTTCCTTCAAACCAAGGTTGTTTGAAGGCGAATTCGTTTGAATTCGCTCAGTAGCCAAATATTGTGCGTGGATGTCAATGTCTGCATCCAATGCACACAGCGTGACAAGTCACTGCCTGTGATCCAATGCAATACATGTGTGTGTGGAGTTGAGCCAGTGTATAAGAGTGTGCAGACAGTGGTGGTTTTGTGTATAAGAGGCAGATAAGGGGTATAGAGACAGCATGCTCAGATGAAATTCTATATATAGGAAAAAGAACAGTGAATTCCATCCCGATCCTGTTTTTCTGTTAATATAATCTAATCCTCCTAAATAATAATAAATCAACCTTGAAAAGAAACTAATATAATATTTACATTCATTAATATTCATTTTATCATGGAGAAACGTTCTCATTCTCCTGCTGTGATTTTACATATAGTGCGTGTTGTTCCAGATAAGCACATGTAGTGTTGTAGCGGGGTAAGCTGCACAGATTTGTTTTGGCTGCATATTCTATTAAAAACAGACATATTCAAAATTAGCTCATCCAATCCAGTTGCAGTTTGAAAGCCAGCTTTGCTTTTGCAATCATCATTGAAAGGCGCAACTCTCATTGTGATGTTCTTATTTCAATATTGCGCTCATACATGACTAAAAATACACAGAAATTAGATCTGCACTTTTTTCTTTCACGCCTACATGTTTGTAAGTGTTGCATTTCAAAAAATATGCGTTCTATAGTATAGTCATATGAACGTATTGAAATAAGTCACAATGAGGGTTGGTGGTCTGTATATTCTATTAAAAACAGATCATTCAAAGTTATTCATCCGTCCAGTTGCAGTTTGAAAGCTGAAGCAGTATGCTTTTTTGCTAATCATCTGAGCGCAACCTGTCATTGGTGACTTATTTCAATACGTTTCATGACTAAAAATACAAGAATGGATCTGCTAGTTTTCTTTTCAAGGATTGATTTATTATTATTTGTATAGGACATTAGATTATATTAACAGTATAACAGGATCCGGGATGGATCTACTCTGTTCTTCTCTTTCCTATAGGATCTTCATCTGGAGCATGCATATGTCTCTATACCCCTTATACATACACTGTACACTCTTTATACACAAAAACCAACTCACACACACATGTATTGCATTTGATTACAGGGCAGCGAACATCACGCTGTGTTGGCTACCAAGGAGATTCCTAACTAATTCGCCTTCAAACAAACCTTGGGTGAAGGAAAGTGCGAATTGAAGGTGTGATTAACTGCTGCTTAACTTTTCTTTACAAACCCCAACTCCTGTGTTGGGTTGTCACACATACACTGTAATAGAGGACACCATCTGTACGTGTGTTCTTAATGTGATTTTGATTAATTAAAAATTTGTCAGGAGAAATGAGGTGGTTGAAAGCAAGCGATCATATTGTGTGCCGAAAATGATTCTAAATCTCACCACTACATACACATGTATATAAATGAATGCTCATTTTGTTAATTTTCAAAAAACTTTTATTATAAAAACGAAGTTAGTAACGTTTCTAGAGTTCCTTTGTTGAATACGGCCGTAGTGATCGTACAATGAAAGCGCACATGTGAACTGAACACGTTACTATTGTGTCTAGGGTGGCTCAATTGCTCAATGTTCCAAACCCCAAACTCAGGGAGAAGAAAAAATAAACACGTGCGAAGCTTTTTTTAAAAGGGCGGTTGTTGCGTGTTTTATTTCGGGAATTTCCACCCGTAGTTAATTCATCAGCAGAAAATATTGGCATGACATAGAATTTTAGACATTGCGGATAAAACCTTGCACGGATTGTTGGAAGTTGCATGTACGGATGCACATAGGTAAAACAAGGTGCACGTGTTTACTATTGCATCAACACCAAGTTGCGTCGGCGTGAAGTCATCGTTAACCACGTACGTCGCACGGACGTACCCCCTGGCATGGTCTGGACACGGAAACAAACCCAGTCGGGAAGGATAATAGCTTTGATATTTTTTGCTCGGAAAGTTATACATGTAAACATTATTTCGGGAAAGGTTTGTAATATGGTTTCAAAATGTTTATAAAATTCTGTCGAAATTTGTATCGCAAAATTCAGTGATGCATTGTTTGAAATTCCATCGCAGATTGTTCCAAAAGTACGTCGCATTTTTGCAGGATGCGATACAGGGGAAATTGTTCAATGCTCAGAAATACATATTTATTTAAAAGAAATGTGGAATTCATTGAGAGATAAATTATCTCAGTATTGCAGTAATGAAGGTAATTCAAGCTTCAAAGAGGCTTATAGTTTTTAGTTGGTTTGATTATAGTGATAGCTGGAGTCGAAACTCTTGTTTTCTCTTTGTTTAAAAGAACTCATGATGTTTTTTTTTTAATGTAAGAAAACCTTATCTCCTTTATCTAAGAATTTTGTGTTTTTTGAGCTAAACTGCGAATAATCGACTCATTATAATTTATTAACTCTTGGTATCGTTCCTTTTTACAATTGATTATGCATTTACAGTTATTTTGATGTTTATATTATTGTTACTATTTTCCTATTCTCTGCACGCACCAACCTTTTTTAATTTGTGATTAATAAATCATCGCACTTAGAAGAACCTCATGTGTCATAGTTACATATTTCACAAATGGGGTTAAATACAGGTTTTCCCGGTCAACCCCGGCAAATAACAGCCAATTTCGCTATACAATTCATATTAAAGCGCCTGTTCCTCCAGTTGTTATTGTTTCGAACTTAGAATCCAAGTATTCAATTTCATTTTCAGGTATCGAATTGATTTAGCATTATGATTCAATTTAGCATATACGTCGTTCTTTTTAATGCACATTCGTCATCCAATTTAGAAGAGTTGGTTCGACTGAAATTGTCACTAAAATGTCATTTCATTTTCGTATAACGGGCAATCAATTTCGCAAATGAGAATTTAAAAAATACGAGAACGAATGCAAACAAATAGATTACGGTAATTGTACAAGACAACTGAATACGTTTATATGTTTACTTTAATTCAAAAATAATTTGTTTACTTTATTCATGTGCATTTTCGTACACTATATGAGGCCAATCTGTCTTACTTTCTCTGATTAGAATCTTTATTGATTGACCTGTTATTTATGTTATATTGGACGTTTCATTAACCTGTTTTTATTGTTTGTGTGTCTTTATGATTTTTATGGTGGTTTCTTACTGTCCATTCATTCATTAGTGAACAGTTTTATACCTTAAAAAATCTATATGAAACGAAGTTTAACAAAGTGTCAGTTAGTTGCACAAATTACATAAATGCTCGCCCAAAATATAAATGAATTTGAATGACTAAATAAGCACCGCGAATTTGAATGCTGTTCATGGATTGTTAAATTGATGGTTATTAAATTTGTTTAGGCCTAAATGAATTGATGATTTTGAGCAGCATTCAATTCTCGCGCGAAACAGAATGACGCTGTTTAAATTGGCTGCTTATTTGCTGAAATTGACCGGAAAACCTTAAATAC